>VWZO01000547.1:38038-62061 GCA_013396975.1 Bucco capensis | reverse complement strand
CTGATAAAAAGAGGATAGCGGATAGCACCCTTGAGCCTGCGCAATGGATTTTTTTTAGGCGAGACACAGCATGCACAGAGCTAGACCCACCCTTTAGTCCTGAGGTTCATCTGCCAGGGCCTAGCAAGCTTGGACACTGGCAGCCAAGTCCTTAGGACAGAGGTTTAACCTCTTAGATGGAAGGCCTTAACAGGGCTAAACGAGCTCCATCTGCCCGGGTTTGGAATCAGAGTTGTCCCTCTCCTAGGATGACTGCCAGAAGGCTAATGAGCTCATCCTACCCATCCAAGGATTATAGGAACATGGGTATCACTCCCCACACTTTCCCGTGGGCAATGAGTTTAATGCTCCCTCTGCTGTCGGCACAATTATCGCACCAGGGGCCACAGGAGACCCCAAGTGATTTTCAGACCGTGCCTGGCAGAGATATGTATTATTGCTCAAAAGCATGGCAGGACTCTCCCACCAAAGTCCTTTCAGGTTGCAGTTGCCCCGTGCCCTGTACTGACCACTTAACTTCTTGAAAGTCTCCCTATCAAGGGATGTGAGGTATTAGAGGTTGCCTACCTGGAGGCTCAAAATGCACGGTCTTTGTGTAAAGCTTTGTGGAAAGAAGGCAGCAATACTTAGGAAAGAAGAAGGGAGTGCAGAGCTGCAGCAAGGATGTCACTGCTGAATTGCACATTCATCAGTTATTTGCCTGCTGACCTACTGTGGCTGTCTTCTGCTACAGTAAGGCCTTCACCAATGCACAAGGCAAATGAAGGCAAACTACCCTTCCTAGAATTTTCAGGTAACAGAAAACCAAGAACAAGTCCATGCAGGCAGCCAGCTATCAGAGAGTGCTTGGCTGTTCTGTGGCTACAGGATGAGGAAATTTGTCTTGGCAATACATAATCAAGAGGCGGTAATGATAGCTTCATCTGAATTTGCACTGACACAAAGCTAGTTTGCACTACTGGATTACTTTTTAAATTACTTTTAAAGCTGTTGGCTGCCACTTAAAGAGAAAGCATGCTAATATTTTTCAATAAAGGCTGCATATGAGTGGGAAGTATTGCATAGAACTACTCTCTTCCCTTCACACAATATCCCTGTTTGGTGCTTATTGACCATATTCTAGTAGATTGACATGGTAAGCTTGAGGTCAACTGTACATGAGGCCTCTTTCCAAATTGTAGTCTAATAGCCTCCTCAACTTCAAGGAACACCTGACTTTTGTTGTAGCTGCAATGAGGAACATAACATCTCAACAATGGCAACAATTTGGCTACTATTCTGAACTCATCACTGCACGATATAATCATAAGCAACGATTTATTTTACACAGTGGTACTATCACATAAATTCTTAAGTATTCTGACAATGGGGCTTTCTATGCCCTTTCGCGTGCGCAAACAGTGCTAAAGTGAGGTCAGAAATGCACTCTGTGCCATACCTTTATCAAGACAGCTCTAGATACGTAGCACAAGAGTAAGCTTACAGTCAACTTTCCTTGCCAACTCAGGTAATTCACGTATTGTACAAAAATCAGATGCATGAATACAGCATAATTGCAATAGGGAACTTTTAACAGTAGAGAGACAGAGAAACGCAACAGTATCACTGTCCAGGTACAGCATGTGAAAGATAAAGTGGGAAGGGTATCATGTTCTCTTTCCTCTCAAACTTCTCTTACACACAGGGAGAAAGAGAATGACAAAATTCTGTATTCTCACAGGCATTTTTATAGAAATCTGCTGTTTTAAAATAAACATACTATATGCCATTTGATTACATCTTCAGGTAAGTGAGGTGCTGAGTAAGTTCTGCTGGAATTAGAACCTATCTGATGTAATCCTAGAACCACATTTGCATCTCTCAGGAGCAGCACTGCAGAAAAGAGGGCTTTGTACCAAGGGAAAGGTTAAGTACCTCACTCGTGTAGTTCTGTTTCTCCACGGGAAAGCTATACTGTCCCACCACACTTTAATATTACCAAGCAACAAAATGCTGTTTCCCCTCCCTGTCTTCCAGAGGCAGGAACTTGTGGGGATCTTTTGTTTTGTAACGAGGGACACACTCAACTTCTATCTTTTCCAGCATTCTCACCATTTCATCATCGAAGAGACCTGTTCCACCACTGAAGAGGCCACCCCTAGAACCAAATGGTGTGAAGTCTTCATCAGTTAGCTTAGGAGGCTTGAAGATGTCATCATCTTCATCTAGAAAGCACAAGATCCAGGAGCTGTAGTAGGACTGACCCAAGTTTCAGGAAATGGAATTACAGAGACAAAACAAAAACTGGTTTGACTCCATCCCCTCTCTCTTAAAACACTACACACAGAGAATCTCTTGTAGACAGACTGGGTTGTACATGGTTGTTCCACAAGATGACATTTAAGGAGGAACTCTCACTGAGCCTGTTTCTTGTCTTGTTGTATATGCACATCACAACCTAGATTCGTTTACACACTCACCTTGAAGGATGCTCACAGACATTTCACCCTAGAAGAGATGCCACAATTTTCCAAGCAGTGTCTTACAGTCCCTCCCACAATTCAAAAAAAAAAAAAGAGGATATCCTACCATCTGATGGAACTCTAAATTCCTTCTTCTCTTTCAGGGTTTTCTTTGTTTTGGTCTCTGATGACTGGGCTTTAAGAAGAAAATTTCAAAGCAAAAATAAAATAGTCTATCTTTACTTGTAGCCACTTTTCGTTAAAAAGAACCTAAAAAAATAATCTAACCAAGCTGACCAACACGTTTTCATATAAGCCAGTCCACTGAAGCAATTCTGTGAATTACAGATTCTAAAATTAGCACCTAAAATTGTAATAGCATCATTCTGTCAGGCACTATAGGTTCAACACAGTTGTCCACACACAGACTAGTGTCACGTGAGATGCCAGAGAGCAACACAGCATTCCAGATGGTACATATCTCCCATAAAGCATGCAGAACCTTTGAGCATATTATACCTTATTATATATATATTCTACATATTATACCTTGATTCAGTTACCAAAAGCAAAGCCAGAGTTTTATTCCCTCTGGCCCTACCATCACAAAGTTATTTCAATGAACATCTGATTTCCCTGTCACTGAAAAAAGTGATAGGCTTTTTACTCTAATATCCACAGACTTAGCTTGATGTTTGAACCATGGAAGAACACATAGACACACTGTTTGTATCTGCTTATGCTTTTAAAATTACACGTCAAAAGCCAGTTCACAAGCATTTGCCAACTCAATTTGTCGGCTATTTTCAACTGCTGCTTTGCTGCAAGAGTAACTACTTGAGGTCTCTCCCTTTGAAAGAGACACAAAACTAAATGCATTATTTAGTCTAAAATATCACAGAAAACAGTTACAAGGAAAAGTTCCTCAAAAGGCAGTATATTTAAGCCACAGAGAGGAAAAACCAAACCCTATACCACATGAAACCTACAATCTACTGCTTAAGGGTTTTTCCACTGCAGAGCTCACAGAAAGACTACAGCAATCAGTGGCTTCCATGCGCTTCCACAGAGCAAAGCACTTGTGGTCAAAAATGCGTTTTTGCATGCAGAGGGAAAAATCAGATTGGAAAGAAAGTCTCTGAAGTAATGTGTGCTTGAGGAATGACCTGTCTCACCTGAAAGCAATGTGTTTTTCACTATAACACTCAGTGAATTTCAATTTAATCCTATAATTTATGGCTGAAGTTTCTCAAAACACAGAACAGTGTCTTTAATTCCTCTTGTTGGGCTTTCACCTAATACCTATTAAAATAGCAAATCTCTGTAACTTCACATATTGCTACAATAAAACTCCTGTCCAACTCTCTTATTAGTTCCCCACTATCTCACAAGCACTTATCAAAACTAATGAGTTAACTTACATGAAAGCTCTTCATCCTGTTTGACTGGTACTTCTCCTTTGATTCGGGCTGCTAGCTCATCTGCAAATGACGTTGGCCTCTTCTTTTTCTGAAGAGTAGGGACAAATAACAGCATATGCTTTATATACAATCCATTTACCAACTTGATGCAATTGCAGCTATAAATACTGTATTCTACAGTCTCATTTGTACAACATCCTACCTAGACTTCGAAGTGAGGCAATACAGCTTTCTGTTAAGAAAGCAATTAAGAGATTATGTGTGCATCAAGCCTTTTCTAGTCCCTTATGATAACATAGTTTTTATTGTCACCTTGTTCTTGGAGCAAGACAAGCAAGAAGCATTTACCACACAAACGCAACAAGCTATTTCCTAATGGCCATTAAAGGTAGTGTTGATGCTAGCTTAGGGTGCAGGAGCCCCCTAGTTTAAAGGGGTGAAGCCTGAACAACCATGTTGAAACACCATTCAGGATTTTTACAGGCCTTCTCTACAGGATGCCATCCCAGGTAACTGACAGCTACTGTTATAATCCCTGTAAGGACAGATTTTTCATGAAGGAAGTCACATCTCTCCCTCCAGGAAGCAACAATTACTTACAGGCCTTGTGTTTTCATCTAAGTCTCCATCCTCATCTTCCTCTTTTTCAGAGTCAAAGAGATCACAGCCATCATCATCATCATCATCACTCATCTGTGCTGCCCTCTAAAAAACCAATAATACTCTGTTATTGTTCTCCTGAAGCTGGCACACAAAACAAGTACAAACACACATTTGCTTAGATAAAATACTCAAAGCAAACTTCCTGAAAGGAGGAAAGCATTCAGTCTGTCTGTGGTACTTCACAGCTTTTAAGAGGTAAGGAAGGAGTGCCTCTAGCCCCAAGCAAGTGGCTGCATTCTCTAGTACATCCCTGTGCTGTGTCAGCAAACATTTCTGGACCAGAGATGCAACTGAGGACACTAAGACTCTCTCACAAGGAGCATTCTGCTACTATACACTAGTCACTGAACAGTTTTGGCTGTGCTGTTTTCCTTAGTTGATGAACTCCTCTCCACTAAAGACCTGGTATTTAGCCTTAACTCAGGGACATTGTGATCAGCTAGTAAAAAAATAAAATCATTTTGAGCTATTCCTAAGGTAGACAGGAGATTGACAGACAATACGTGTCTACATATTGTCTTCAGTCATGTCAATAAGAAAAACAGGATGAAAAAGTTCAAGTGAATTGTGAGCAGTGGGCTGGCATGGACAAGGGCCCAGAAATGAACTAAATCGCAAACAACACAAAGATTCATGCTCATCTTAAAAATGCATCATGCACACAAAGTCACTCTATGATGGTCAATACAGCTTCATGTAATATCTGAGTGCTTTTCTAACATTGTTTTATTAATACATAGAGGAAAAAAGGGTTGCTTTTTGAAACATTTTTCTTTTGGCACTAAGTCATTTCAGATTGAGGATTTCCACATTAAGGTCTTTTGCAGTGGCAAAACGTGGGTAAGATTCCTTCTCCTACTACCAACAACTCAAGTTAGGCTAGAATTTTCCAATTGAAATATTGTTTTCCCCTTTTCATTCATTATCCAAATGGCTATACTTTTCAAACATTTAATACTGTTCATATCTTTTGATTTCATGTCATACCCAAAGTGCACTGTTCCTGCAGAGCAAGTTTAACATTTTAATTATAGACCAAATAATCCCAAAGGAGCCTAATGTTCCAGCAGTAGTTTCTTTGAACCCTCATGGCTCCAAAGTAATTCCTGAGGAAAGCACACATTAGGCAATGCAATCCCACATAAGCTTTGCATTTAGTGATGGCTTGCAAGCATGTCTTTAAACCCAATCTAGGTTCAATTTCACAGCACAGTGCCATCTGGCCAGGACAACTTTTCCCATACAAAGTTATGCAAATCAGGCTTAACTAAAGTTTTTAACAGATAATTGTCTGGAGCTCTTATCTCCTCTTTCTTGCATTCTCACTGTGTTACAAGAGGAAAGGCTTTCAAATCTGTATCAGAGTGTTTAATTGTACCGTCTTTTGGTCATCTTCACTAGGATTTCCAAATTCATCATCTGATTCCTGCAGCAAAAGAGATCCAAAGCCAAGTATCACACATTACTTTGTCCAGTGGTTATGGGAAAAGGCTCAGAAAATCTGGACTTGCTTAGGTTTGGACATTCAGATCTACTCACAGAGACCTCAACTAAGGAATTGTTTCCCCATCATTGACCATCTTTATGAAAGGAGCTCACTAAAAAGTCATTAATTTAGGAGAGACAGCAAACTCCACCTAACAGTGCATCTCAGTAACTCAAGAAGGATTTAACTTTAACTGAACAAAGGCACCAAAAGCAAACTCATTAGGAAAAATAGAGTGCTTCTAACAGTACAGTTACAAAGCAGAGCCATCCCAGCCACAGCAGGCAAAACATCAGAAATTGATAGTCCAATGCAGCAGGCCTAGCGGTGCATTACTGACACCTACTTAACCTTTAAACTTGCTCCTGTTAGCCTCCATCCCATTCTTTGTAACTGTAATTTACAACAGATTTGTTTTCCATAACTGCAGCTCTTGATAAGAATCTGATTCGCTTCACAAAGTGATATTAGACTGGAAATAACACACTTCAGTTTGAAGTACTCTACTATAATAGCATTTAGAGGCAATACCACTTTATTGCTCCTCTGAAAAGCTGCAGGGGAAACTACTGCATAAAACAGTAACAAAAAGCACATTTACCACAAACAACATTAGGAACAGACTGCAATATTATCTTTAGATCCCACATGAAAAAGCAAGGTAGCTAATGGCCTCACACACAACCAAGAACTAATGAAAGCTTGTGCAAAGTAGCTATTACTGTCACTTGTCACTTACCTCTTCCTCCTTCTCTTCACTGTCAATGACACTTTCCCGATCACTGTCTACTGATCCTTCTATTACAAACGAAAACAGGACAAAGTTCACAACAGATGTGACATCTGTACACAAAGCAATGTTCTCATCAGACATAGCAACATTAACTTTAAAGGCTTTATGAAGAGAACTAAAAATCAGGTGGAAAAAAAAAAGAGTAGTTTGATAGTCTCAGATTATAAACTAATTACTCACATATAAAGAAAAGGTCATACCCTCACTAGAAAGATCTCCAAGGCCAACATCATCTTGTTCCATAAACTGCTGAGAGCCAATCAAGTAAGGTAAAGGCCTGTCAATATAGAGATCCTAGAAAGAGACAACATCAGGTCTTCCTCACATCTACAAACGGCTCTACATTGCTGACAAAGAAGTCTTACACCCCTTGTTTCAACTCAAGTAAGATACAAGCTTGTTTAAAGAGAGTCCCACCAGATATATGCTTCAAGTTAGCAGGCAACTGGGTGGGCCAGCTGAAGCTCATTCCTTTTTAACACTGTCAAAGAAGGGGTTACTTGCATTCGTGTCATCCTAACTTGTTTTCTAGGTGTCATCTAACAAGATTATCTTTGCAATGACATGTGAGCGTTAGCCTTATCCCAAACCCTTCACCTCTGGTTCTCAATTACTGGGAGAGTAAAAGCCACCTACGAAGACATGATGAATACCTAAAAAGTATGAAATTTAAAGGTCTTGCTCAATCCAAAATTGAGACTTCCCTTTCCAAGTTCACTGCCATTAAACGAAGTTCTTCTAGGTGCTAATCCCACTGCAAGACAAACAGGCTACACAAGCAGTAAGCTCAGCAAGAAGCACTTCTCCATTTACAATAATCAAATCCCCTTTTAGGTAACGAGTATCAACCTTACGCCAATGAAGTGATACTGCTGACAGAAGCAAAGACAAAATTCCACAAAGCCAAACACAAAACCATGTGCCTAGCAAGAACAGGTCTCTGTACCTTTGGCTCAAGTATCAGTTCTACCCTTTCATTACTTTCTTCCTCTTCCGAGTCAGAGTTGCCTGCTTTGATGTCTAGCTGTTCAAATGCACTGTCCAGAACTTGCAACCCATAATTCACTGCTTCTTGGATTTTGGGGATCAGGTCAGCTTCCTTCTGTTCCCGTGTCTTTTCCTTTAGTAACAGGAACAACATGTTTGCATTGCATTTTACTCAAGACTCAATCTCACTGCAACATGCATACAAAATTTTAACTTCAAATTAGAAGAACGGAAGTTTTTTTCACTCTGTGTAAGAGAAAGGCCTTCAGAATCCTTGACTTAATTCATCTTTATCACTCCTAGGAACACAGATGTTCTAAGTATCAATACCAGCACATTATCTTATCCTCTCAGTCCATCAAGGAAATGTTTATGGTATAATATACCCAGACTGTAAGATATATAAAAAGCTCTCCAAGTTTTTATCCCTGGGAATTGCAGTCAGATTCTGCTTCCTCAATTCACTACCTCTGTGTGCATTAAGAAGGTCTAAGGCCTCAGTTCTCTTCCTGGAAGAGCATGCATAGCCCTTTGAAAATTAATGCATAAGACTCGTCTACTGGACAAAGTACTGAGCTTAGGGAGGCCCTAACAAGATTATCATGTGCTGTAGCAGCCTTCAACATTACTGTGAACTTCATATTTGAATGACACACACTATGCAACAGAGAGACTACAAGAACAGAGGAAACAGTTTCATTTGTAAGCTGTAAATATTGGCAAAATAAGTTTGAAAATTAGAAGACAAGACAACAGTTGCAAACACCCTGCCAGCACTCAAGGCAGCTTAAATTAACTACCTGCTCTGTTTTGTCTCCAATGTCAGCTTTGGTAATAGGCTCTTCCACTTCTTCATCATATACTCTCTAAAAAGTCAAGCAAAATTAATTCAAGTAAGAACAACATACTGCTGCAGGGGCTAAACCTTTGGGCACCACCACCAAAATAAAATTCACTGTTAATTCATTACAGAATCACAGAATGGTTTTGGGTTGGAAGGGACCTCTGGAGGTCATCTAGTCCAACCGCCCTGCAGTGGGCAGGGACATCCCCAACTAAACCCTATGGCAACCCAGTATTCCCAGGTGGTCTCCCATCCAAGTATTAACCGGGCCCAACCCTGCTTGACTTCCGAGATCAGACGAGATCAGGCCTTCTCAGGGTGGTATGGCCATACACATTAAAAAAAAAAACAAACAACAACAACAAAAAACAAAACCATGGATGATGCCAAGCACCTTCATAGCCTTCATGCATCAGGCAGCCTCTCAACTGAGGTAATTCAAGACTGCAAATGTCATTGCAGTAGTAGAAGACAAGCTGACCTTTTCCCCTTGTTCACAGATTGACCTGAGTGTTAAAAAAGCACTGCTTTAAGCTCCCTAACATAAAGCTATTCCAAAAATTTTCAAAGTCAAACCTAAATTTACTTCTGGAATGTCTATTTCCTTTTTGTTTTCCTTATATAGCTTTTACCTTTCTCCTGTACTTAGATTCACACCTCCCTTAGCCTTCAGTTTGTTCTGATGATTCCTCACCCAGCTCTTTTATCACTCTTTATCAGGATCAGCTACAAGGACACACAGGGAATAAAAAGTCTCCCTTGAACCTGCAAACCTAAATCCAAATCTCAAACACAGCTGCATTATAACCTGCAAATACACAGACCTCTCACATTAACTAAATAGAGAGCTGGAAATAAGGACCTATTTCTTTACACTTAAATTTGGGAACAAAGAGCTTCAAGCACCCAAGACACTTGGTACAAACTATTACCATTAGAATCATGATGATAAATAGCAAAGGTAGGTCAGAAAAGACACTGCATCTCAAAAAAACCACCACCAAACCCCAAAACACTGCAACCACCAAAAAACTCTACAATAGAAATCCAGATTTCCATCATCTTGTCCCTCTACCAGCATCTTTCCAATAATAGTATCATCATGGCTTCAGATGACATGTGTGTGTCCCTAGAACAATGCTGATCAAAATAAAGTACCTGATAACTCACAGTGCTAAAAAAAAAAAGAAAGACAATTAAAGCTCTACATCTGCTTCTGTAGTGATACAATCACAGAACCACAGAATGTTAGGGGTTGGAAGGGACCTAGAAAGATCATCTAGTCCAACTCACCTGCCAGAGCAGGATCACCTAGATGAGGTCACACAGGAATGTGTCCAGGTGGCTCTTGAATGTCTCCAGAGAAGGAGACTCCACAGCCCTCCAGGGCAGCCTGTTCCAGTGCTCCATCACCCTTACTGAAAAAAAGTTTCTCCTCATGCTAATACTAAATCTCCTGTGGTCCAACTTGCTCCCATTCCCTCTTGTCCTAAACACTGGATGACATTGAGAAGAGCCTGGTTCCCTCCTCCTGACACTCACCCTTAACATATTTGTAAACATTAATGAGGTCCCCTCTCAGTCTCTTCTTTTCCAGGCTGAAGAAACCCAGCTCTCTCAGCCTGTCCTCGTAGGCCAGATGCTCAACTCCTTTAATAATCCTGGTGGCCCTGTGCTGGACTCTCTCCAGCAGCTCCCTATTCTTCCTGAGCTGGGGCGGGGTCCAGAACTGGACACAGTATTCCAGGTGGGGCCTTACCAGGGCAGAGTAGAGGGGGAGAATAACCTCTCTGGATCTGCTGGCCACACTCTTCTTAATGCATCTCAGGATGCAAATGGCCTTCTTGGCTGCAAGGCCACATTGCTGGCTCATGGTCATCTTCCTATCCACCAGGAATCCTAGATCTTTTTCCCCAGGGCTGTTCTCAAACAGATCAGTTCCTAGCCTGTAATGATACAATGGATTGTTTTTNCACTGACCCCTGGGGGACACCACTAGTCACAGGCCTCCATTTAGATTCTGCTCCACTGACCACAACTCTCTGGGCTCTGTCCTTCAGCCAGTTCCCAATCCATCTCACAGCACAGTCTCCCAGTCCATACTTCTCAAGTTTGGCAATGAGGATACCGTGGGAGACAATATTGAAAGTTTGCTAAAGTCAAGAGAAAACACATCCACTGCCTTCCCCTCATCTATCAATCTAGTTATGCCATCATAAAAGGTTATCAGATTAGTCAAGCATGACTTCCCCTTACAGAATCCATGTTGACTACTCGTGATAAGCCTCCTTTCCTCCAGGTGCTTGGAGATGGTGGCAAGAACAAGCTGTTCCATCACCTTTCCAGGGATGGAGCTGAGGCTGACTGGCCTTTAATTACCTGGGTCATCTTTCTTGCCCTTTTTGAAGACTGGGATAACACTGGGCTTCCTCCAGTCTTCAGGCACCTCTCCCATTCTCCAGGACCTCTCAAATATTATGGAGAGCAGCCTAGCAATGACCTCTGCCATTTCCCTTAGCACTCTCAGGTGCATCCCATCCAGACCCATGGACTTGTGGATGTCCAGTTTGCTCAGTGACGTAACCAATTGTAAAAGATAAATATCTGCAGTTTAACACCACTAATAGTGACTGCTTTTAGCACACCACTGGGCAAATTTTCAGCATCATATAACACTACACATCTTTAGACAGCCAAAAGCTACATTCATGCTACCTGTACAGATATATCAAAGCATCCCAGAGATCCCAACTCATTCCTAGTCCTTAAAACGACTCCACATCACTTATAAACAAGAAAGAAAGGTACCTCAGAAGGGGCAAAAGAGAATCTGCCAATATTGGCTAGTGTATCACTCACAAAGGAATTAGGACACCCTTTAAAAGAAAGCAATTAAAAGCCACTTCATTTCTGAATTAATACAAGACTTGCTGAAAAGTCAAATCACTTCTCCATATCACAGTAAGAGACAACACCAGTATTTGAGTATAAGCTTTATGCCACACAAGAACATACTCACATTCTCTATGAACTGTGTATTGGACAACATAAGAAAATCATTGAAGACATTATGAAGGCGGCAGTCTGTGGCTTTTGTTTCACTAATCAATCCATCTACTTGCTTTTTGATTTCATGAGTCCTGGAAATGGTTTGCTGTGAGAATTCTTGTAGAAAATGCAGAAGCTGTTTACAACAGAGGAAAGCAATAATTAGCATCAAACTCCTTTTTCTATCAGTACCTTTTACGACATTGGAAGAGTTAATGATACACTTCAACTAACCATCACACTAAACACAGTTTAGACTAAAGCACACAGTCCCCACGTATAAAACCAGGATCAAGACTTATCCTACTTGGTTTCTACTTCATTCTGCATTTCCTTTCAGGCCAAGTCCTCATTTTAGTTTTCTCGGCTGGACAGGAGAGTTAAAACAGAAGAGTCTGCCAAGCACCAGGCCCTGACCAAGGCTGCTCTCCCCGAGTCCCGTCCGGTAAGGCCCCAGAAATCGCCCTTCCCGAGACAAGCAGGTCGACCCCTAGGCCCTGCTTGGGCCTGGGTAGCAGCACTGCCCAACATGCGGCCCCGCCCGACACCTCCCAAGCATCTAGGGGAGGCCGCGGTCGCAATAACCGCGGTCGCGCACCTCCCTGGTCCCAGGCCCAGGCCCGGCCACACAGCTCACCCCAGCGTCCGAGGCCAAGGACCAACTCTGGCTGCCCTTACGGATCTCCTCCAGCGACCAGGGCCGCTCCCACACCGACGCCGGTTCCGGCTCCACCGCGTCCCGCGGGACGCCGTTCATCTGCGGGAGAAGAACAGTGAGCCGAGAAGCCAGTTCCTACCGCAGCCGAGCCAGCGCCGACACTCACCGTGACCACGAGCCAGGCCGCACCACTCCACGAACACCATCCGCCGCGCCACCCGCTCGGCAGTCAGCTGAGCACCATCACATGATCCACCGTCAAGCCCAACCCCGCCCCGTGTAGTGTGCAGCTGGGGTTTTACTTCGTCTCGGGTAAATCTCAACCCCGTAGCTGCCCCAGCGCAGACTTTTGCGTGAAAGCATAGAGGCACCATTTCCTCCTTACGGGGCTGTAGCAGCCAGAGGCTAACCCCTGCTGGGAACAGTCTAGCCTGGCAGTCCAGTAAAAGCAGAGAGCTCACCTAGACACCCAGCCGTTTCTGGCTGAGCGTGCTTCCAGCTGGGTACGAGACGCTCGGTCACCCCTTTCTGCAGGTTGCAAGGACCCTATCTCCCCGTGGACGGGAATGAAGAAGCAGATGGGACATGGCTTGCACCACTGCAACTGATTCAAGAGTCTGCCTCCCTTGACTGAGAGGCCGTTCGTGACTTGGACGAGGTCACAGCGGGGCTCTGCTCTGCACTAGGAGTAAAGTCAAAGGTGGCAGGGGTAGCAGGTGGTGGAAACAGCCTGCGGCATAGCAGCCAGTATTCCGTGTTGCCGCACTGCAACGGGGTATGCCGATGCCCAGCCTCAGAAGTAGAGGGATACCTTCCTCCTATTTGACTCACAAAAGTTATGTGCATGACTTGCAAGTCAGGTAGACTCTCCTTTGATTTAAATTGGATTACTCTTAATAAACCCGCACCAGAATTCCAGGATTTGCCAGAAGAAAATGCTATATACAGTAAAATAAATATACAGTGCAAATTGCTGGACTGGGATTCACAGCCAAATATCCCTGGGCCTTTACAGGTCAAACACTCACTCTGTCTTCCCACTTTCTCCCTAAGCCCGTTTTCCCCAATGGATTAAAACCCCTTGTCCTACCACCATATTTCATATGCTTCATATGTTCGAGTGAATTAACCAGAAAGAAAATGACAATAAAATCATTTGTTCTTCCAGCTGATAACTAAATAATTCATTGGAAATGCTTGTTTAGAGAAAGACTTGATAGTAGCACAAGGAATTTGTGTATTTATTTATTGCATGTGGCCACACTGATACCACAGACGACCTTGTGAAGAACCAGAGTTCTGGGTGATTACATCTTACTTGGGTTTTCAACTGAAACAAGAAAAAACAGCCAAAACTTCCAAGTTCTCACATACTGATTTTAATAGCTACATCCAGATACTTGAAGGGTATTGCTAGATTAGGGACATAGGAACTTCTAAAAGCAAAGTAACATTGTATCATTTTGTGGGGTTTTTTGTAGTTCTATAACAAGATACCATTACTGAACTGGCTTAGATCTTCAACCCTAGTAGAATTTAAAGAGTTTTAATATACTAATTATAAAGCAGAACGTAACAAAGTACAAGTAGAAAAATAGTAGCCTAGGCTAGTTTCACAATGCCTTGAGCAAGACTGTTAAAGACTGCACAGATGGGATTAATCTAAAATGAATCTCCAAGGCTTTTAGAGTTTTCCATAGTTCCCTCCTCCACAACATTCCAAAGACCAGAAAAAGTTACTTTCCATATTTACCAAAAATGTGGAATAAAATCCAAGTTCTTTGTTGGTAATGCAAAGTTCTACTGGAACAGATCTTTGTACATTACAGAACTTGAGGTCTATATGCTCCATGTGTACTGATGCTGAAAAATGTAGGATCTTACCAGCAGACATCTTCTGGGCTAGAGGTCTTGCAGACTAGTTTCCACAAAAAACACTGCCACCACCACCACAAACACAAACAGGACAGCAACATGGAACCTGAATATTCCCTTAGGGGAAAATGTTTATTTGTTATACATACAACAATCTCTGAGCAGAGAAGGCTGCAAACAGCACAATAAAAATCTGCTTTCTAGATCCCAACATTACAGTCACAGTCCCAAAAACATTTAAGTTCTAAAATTCCTTTTAGAGTGTAATTTGGACAGGTTCCTTCTAAAGACTAGAGAGAAGTTGTCGCAAAAAAAAAATCATTTGTTGTTCCCCTCAGAACTTTCTGAATGAATATCCAATATAAAGGTATAAAAAAAATCAAATATGTCATCAGGGGCTAATCTGCTGTCCTGGTTTGACCGGAAGCTAAGGTCAAAAGAACAATCTTTTGAGAGGATTTTGCTACAATACCCCCTCTCCCCACAGCCCTCACTAGACTGGCTGTGTTCAGGGACAGCAATAAAATTAAAATAAGAAGCACTAGGCACGCAGACAGTGAATTTCTAAGAATAGCTTTATCTAAATTTAAATGGTACAACAATATGAAAGAGATAAGCAATAAAGAAAGATAAGGTGGTTAGTTCAAAGATGGCTTTTGGCCCTTTCTCCCTTTTAATCACACACCTCCTCCCCCCTTATCACTCCCTCTCTACCTTCAAGAACATCTAGAGGAATTTCAAGAATGCCAGAGACCCCCCCTTTTTCTCAAAAAGGGGGAGGAAAGGGAGAAAAAGCCGGGCCGGGAGCACAGTTCCAGGAAAGCAGGAAGCAGGAACAGCAAGCAGCAGGCAGGAACTGAAAGGGAGAACTCTCTCACGTGACATGCTTACAGGCTTCCGTTCACACTGCGCATCTGCGAGGTTTCGTTTTTATTTCTTATCAGCTTCTCGGCTCCTCCCGGCAAATTCCTTTCGTGGGTGAAGAAGGGGGGCATAAGGAGTCTAGCCGCTGAGTCTTTTTTAAAGAAACAGTGTCCAAAATTCAAAAGTTCAAAAAGGGAACATGACGTACACTCTTTTCTTGAATTTTAATCACTCCAGGACATCTGCATATTAAGAAACAGAACATGTAAGACTGCATAGAGCTGAGCTCTCTGATATCCATGCTTATAGGCATACCTTAGCTCTGTGGCTTCACTTGCTACTTGTAAGTGGCCATGTGATCTGCAGCTCAGATTCCCTAAGACCTTCCAGAGCAGAATCAGTTTGAGGAACAAGTTCTTTCCTAGATGGCCACAAGGACAGAAGTTTACAGCAGACTGGTGATCCTTGTAATTCTGCCAGTCTCATGCAACTGCTCAGCCTTGTGCATTTGCAGCAGTATGAAATGAGCCAGAGGTCTTCTGGTGGGACTCTGAAAGACTGCCATGAAAGTGTTCAAGGTGGGGTTAGGCAGTCAGTCCCCTGTGGATTGCAGAGGTGGGCCAGAGTACAGGACACAAAAGATTTGAAGGAAATACACACAACAGATTTGAGAAACAGCGCACACTGCAGTTACTGCTCTCTTCTGCCCCCCAGTTTCTGGAGAAGAACTAGCACAGTATAATGGAATGCTACAGTTATGCAGTCTTGTTGCTAAAGAAAACAGACCTTTATGAATCTTCAGTCTATATGTTGCTTCATGATGGGAAAAGCTACTGCCTATCCTGAAATTGCTTGTTAGCCTCGTCTGAAAATTTACTACCCTAGACTGCTGCCAGACAATAAATCCTCTGGTTAGTTCTGATAAGCCAACACTCAAAACTGGAGACAACAGTGATGGTAATTTGCTGCTGTAGTGTGAAAACTTGCTTACACACAGACCTGGCATCAGGGATATGCCTGAAATTACAGCTGGGTCTGGAATTTTCCAGCTGAGTTGGGAATACAGATGTAAATAAGTGTCCATAGTTTGCCTCCTCAATTTAGCAACGAAACTATCAGTTTGGATTGAGCAGTGGGAGCTGATCCTGGCACACTTAGGGATTCTGTAGTATAACAATCTGGATGGCTTTCTCCTGAATTAAATCCCTATGCTTCCTTCCAAACCAAAGCATGGAATGGGGACAAAAAGTGGTGGAAGGGGTACTACAAACAGTTGGAGTTTTCTAGGCCAAAGAACACACTAGGACTCCTTAATTAAGTAGTTTAAACATAGGTTGTGTTAGCCTCAAAGCTTTATGTCCACAAAGAAACCACTGCAAAAAGCAATTGCCAAGCGAAGGAGGAAATCCAGTATTCATATTCTTGCACAAGATGACATCTACTCCTTCCCATGGACCTGGTCCCTAGTGGGTACCCATAGTAATGTCCACAGGCCTGTGTACGACTGCACAGAAATTTCAGCAGCTGCAGAATGGCTGTAGAAGGCTAAAGGCAAGATGACACAACCTTGAAAGTAACTTGGAGGCCAGTGTTGCATGCTTGTTATGTATGATCACAGCTTACTGTCTCGTCAAAACTCTGCTGAGTTGAAAGCAAACATTTTCATTTGGGGTGGATCTTGAACACTCTTAAGCCAAGTAGCAGACTGCTTTGTCCAGAAAATATCCCTATAAACAACACGGTCATGTTTAAGGGATGTATGTGTGTGCTATATGCATTCACTACTAGGCCATGAGTATTTTTATTAAAGACAGAATTTTTAATGCATATACACAGATTATGAAATAATATCCATACAGCATCATTGGGGGATCTGATTTTTTATTCTACTTAGTTGTTTTAAACTGTTTGCGTGAAGTGGCTATTAAATTCCCATTGACATTTGTCCATGAGGAAATTACAGCTTATAGTATACAAAGACTTAGAGTTATGACATGACAGTCAATATAAATTTAAATGTAATTATCTCTTCTTGATAATCTGGGTAATGATACACCATACAGCTAGCATGGGTAATTTTTTTTCTTCCTGTGAGCAAAATATTTGGCAGAATTACTGCCTTTTGTTGCTTTATACTGGAAGTGCCAACAAAAGCTTAAACAGATAGAACATTTGGTTAAACTCACAAATGTTTACAAGGTACAGAATGAAAGGGCCAGATTTCCCAGTAGCTAACAGAAAGTAAATATGTTTTTATAACTTTAGAACAGGATGTAAATAAAAGAAAAAGTCAAGTATCACGAAGGAAAACACCGTTTGTGCATTGTTCTTCATTTTCCATGCCACTCCCTGTTCTCATGAATACATTGTATTTTATGGCTTTGTACAGATATGGAGAGACGTGCTTGTCCAAGCCCTGCAATTACCAGAACTCTCTAGCCTCCAACAGATAGTCCCAGCACTTGCGTTATCTGCATGCTGCACAAGGACTTGGGGATAATGAGTGAAGGTGTCTCGGTCTCTAGTGCACATTGTAGAAAGGAGTGTCTATATAACTACATGTGCTGTCACTGGACCAGCACAGGAGCCTTAAGCCCCCAGAAGTATTTCCCCCTCCTGCTTGGGATTCATTGCTGGTTAACACAGTGATAGAACACACCAATTGTCTACTAGTGTATTTAGGCATTTCAGGGAATTCAAAATCAGCTTTCCTTTAAAATAATTAATTATAACCTGTGTGTCAGAAACAAGCAGACTATGATTACCCACATCATGTGAAATACATTGCTGCCATGTACTGATTCAAATGACTTACTGCAATAAGTTGATATGCAAGCAGGAAAAAAAGAACCAAGCTGATAAACTCAGTTCAGGTAAATAGAAATCCTGAAGGAGGAAAAAAAAATCCAGAGCAAAACTGCTAATCCTCTAAAGGAACCTGGACTTGGACACATATGACTTCACTCGCTCATGGTTTGTCCCATGTGGGTTTGATCCTTCTTTGATCCCAAAAGTTCCTATCTCATGGTAAAATCATAGTCTTGGAGAATGGCTGCTACCCTGGAGTTCCCTAGATGTGGGGTAGGAGTGCCTACCGTGTGAGGAAAAGGGGAAGTTGACTTTTGGGTTCTATCTCTGGGTTCTGCAATCCTCTACAGTCAGGTAATAAACTTTAAAACTTGAAATATTTGAGTTACTTAAGGAAGTCACCAAAAAACCGTGCATCAAGTCTGTATCAGAATAAAAAAAAGTTCCTGAATCACAGTCCCGTGGTTTTCTACTTCATTCCTTAGTAAAATTTTGAAACATGAAACTCTCAGGACTAGTGAAATAGTGCTACTCCCATGCTTTTGTAAGCATGTCAAGAAATTAAATTTCTCATACAAATTGATCTATCATAGCTGATAAAGCAATACAGAGCCAGAATGACTGAGAACTTATATTCCCAGTTAAATCCATCAAAGCTTTTCACCAAGCATGTGCCTGAGAATAAGGAGTGGCTCCACTGGAGACAATGGAATTACCCACATGGATAAAGCTAAGGATATAATTACATGCTCCTAATAGGACTTTTTCTCCAGACCCCTCACTGGCCTCTTTGCCCTTGTTTGGACACGCTCTAATTCCTCTATGTCTTTCTAGTACTGAGGGGCCAAAAACTGAACAGAGTATTCTAGATATGGCCTCACTTCTCTGGTCCTATTGGTCATGCAATTTTTGATAAAGGTCAAGATCCTGTTAGCTTTCTTGGCCCCCTGGGCACACTGCTGGCTCATGTTCAGTTGACTATCAACAAGCACCCCCAGGTCCTTCTCTACAAATAAGATCACTATGCAAAGATCTGCCAAAACCTCCTCAAGAAATTAATAACTAGTTCCCTACTACAGGCATATTCCAGTCCACTAACAGCAGAAATGGTCAACACGCAGTCCTTCCACAGCTAAAAATTACTTAACAACACAATATTGCCTGCAGCTTAGCTATCAATACTTGTATTTCATCAGAAAGGCATTACTTCTAATCATTATGCTTCTAAGGAATACAAAGTTCTGGGTTCAACCTTTTAACCAGGTTGGTGCTCTACGGAATCAAACATTTTCTCATTTCTTTAGAAATTTCGACATAACTGCATTTGGGTTGAGTAAGCTTTTTTCTCCTAGACTTGAGTTGCTCAACATAAAAGCAAAAAGCATTTGCTCTCAGATTCCACGTTTACAGAGTTCTTCTGAAGACTTGGAGCTCTTTGGAAGCCAAATATTCCACAATGGTAAGTCAGAAGTTTAGATTCCTTTTAAATGAGAGTACAGATAGCTACTTGCTTAAAACCTGCTGAAGAAGGATATTTAATAGAATCACCTAGTAACAACTTTTAAAATGTGGATATATTCTATTAAATACTTTCAAGATGCAATGAAAGTAAGACACTTTTGTGGAGGTAACTGTGAATTTCATTCTTTGTTTTTTAATTCTTTGCAAGAGACTGTATACATGTAGCTCTTGGTCTTTCACTTGCTGTTATCTTTTTCTCATAAATGTTTGTGAAAATATTCAGAATTTTGTAAACATTTAGGACGATATTTTAAAACCTACAGATGTGAAATACAATTTAAAATATAGTCCCTTTACAATGAAAAGTATAAAATACAGTGTATTTTTTCTGCATTTCTCTTTTGATCTATCAAGTTGTGTCCCGTTTCGGCTCTTCAAGCCTGTGTTTGCAGAACCTGAATCAACAGTTAGGTAATGCTAAAGAGATAGACAAAGATCTATGGCCCAGTTTTCCTCTAATTTATGCTCACATAATCTGCAAAGGTACAGACATCAGGTACTACTTTTGCTGGGAATCTCAGGAATGGCATAAGTATTACAGAAGAGGCAGTAGTTTCTGTAGTATCTATAGATTCTTAAATAAAGGGAGAAATTATCATCTACCTCTTTCTCTGCTTAAGCTTTCCTGAGGTCTTGCCTATACTGAGATATGACTTAGTTGAACAAAATTATATGGTATCTCATTCCATTCCACATGAATTAAATTCAGTTTGGAAGATTCTGTTCTACAAGGTGGCTAGTGGCATTCCCTTTTTAAGGGAGCAAACAAGAAAAAAAAATCCTTGAAGTGCCTTGCTCACAAATCATTCAGAACAAGACAAATCTGATGTTTAACTAAGATACCTTGGTGTTAGTGTAACAGTAATAGTCTCTTCCATTTCTAATAAAGCATATTGTTTATATCGCTGCTTTCTTAAATATTTAATACCCTCTATGCTCAGCCTACTTACATGTGGGCCTTTTACTTCTACCTGTCTGTTGTTTAGCTGAAATATCCTTTGTTAGAGCATAAAGCCAGTTTAGACAGTG
The DNA here is from genome assembly GCA_013396975.1 of Bucco capensis. NCBI lineage: Eukaryota > Metazoa > Chordata > Aves > Piciformes > Bucconidae > Bucco > Bucco capensis. The sequence continues at coordinate 41,623 of VWZO01000547.1, read as the reverse complement.
GTTAGGCATTGCAGATTTCCCCTTCTGATTCTGTTAGATTCAGTGGAAGGCCCAGAACTTTGGTCTTTAGAGAGAGGAGCATGACCATGTTCATCTGACTGGCATTTCTAGGAATAGCAAGATAAGGACAAATGTTGGAGCAAACAAAAGATAAAACATTCACAGAAAACCCCAGTTCCAAGTAGCAACAGCTGCTGGAATTGAGAGCACTAACTTAGAAAGAATTACTCATTTTACAATCCTTTCATATTAATCTGCAAGTGCTATCAAGAAAATTTAAATATCTTCCTCCATTGCTTCTCAGTCTCTGGCCATTCTTAAACTTTTGCCTTAAATGATCCAGCTTAAGCAATGCAGTGAAATACTCCTGTGCTCTCTCATGCTTCTCCAGTCCTTCTATCACAGGATAACTGCTGTTATAAAGTTATGTAGGCTTTTTACAAAAAGTCCTGGTTGTTCAGCAGGTCCTAGTAGAAGTCTCTGAAGAGCTCTTACACGTGTTTAGCTGTTGCTACCACTAGGCAAAAGCTGCTGCCACCACTAGACAAAAAGAAAGGGTGTACTCTGACATGTCCAGACCTGTGTGTGCATATTTTGACAAAAGGGCTCNGAGACCCCAAGTGATTTTCAGACTGTGCCTTAAACGGCTCATGTGCTGCTAAACAGAACGTACAGCACAGAAATTTTTCCCTGAGACACTGGTTTGTGTCTTGCTTCTCTACTCAGTCACCTATTTAAAAAAAAATTACTAGAATATAATTTGGTAGGAGATCTCCACTCCACTGTCAAATCTGGAGAAATTGCTATATCCAAAAGTAAAGCAACGGAATGCTTTACAGTGATTTATTGGAGAAATAGCTAAATCTGACCCAAAGTCAATTAATGAAGCATCAGTAAGAGTATGACAGGGCTTTCAACTTGTTGTATTTTCTAGAGATTGGACTTCATCATGGAGTGATGCTGCTTACACATTTATGTCATATTATTTTGTCTCTTCTGACATAAAGGAAAAAGTCATCAACAAAGTGAAACATCTGGAGTGCCCTTTTCCAACATTTTCGTGTACACATAAGGTTATTTCTAATTTTTGCTTCATATTCAGTAACTTAACTTTTGAAAACAAAGATAATCAAAGTGGAATTAAATTTGTATCATGAGCTCTGTGTCTGTTTTACAGAAGAGCTTTCTGGCTTTCCTTGTTGCAATGGGCGTCATAGTGACACTGGGCAATGCATACTGCTTTTCAAAAATGAACAAGCCAAGGGAGGCCAACAATGGTAAGAACAGGGGAGGTCCTATCACTTGATTGTTCTGTGGTAGTTCAGCAATATGTGGAGCTGCCAGGAAGGTCTCGAAATACAAGGGAGTGGGGAGGTGTCAGAAAGACACAAATAGGAGATTCCAGCACCAAGTTGATACAAGTAGGGAAAAACAAAGTCTTCCTCTGAACTGGGTATGATTGATTGCAGCAATAATATTGCTATTATTGTTGGTAGGTTGCTATTGCAGCACATGTAACTGACGCAGTTGAGAGAAGTTCTGAGTAAAATCTGCTGCTAGGTAGCGGACCTGGCTGTTTTGTGAAACTGTCTCTTAACAAGTGAGGAAGAAACAAGTTCAGGCTCTCAAAATAGTCCAGGTAATAACGTGGAGAACAAAATTACTTCTACTTTACTATTGCCAAGAAAAACATTTTCATAAAACTTGAAATAAATTTTAAATTTTTTTAGCCTTTATGTGGAGGCTTATAGAATATGCTTTGTTTTGCTGCTGTCTTATGAAGGCTGTATCCTGGATGGAAAACTATACCCCTTTGGAGTGACCCCGAGGACAGAAAATTGCTTCACGTGCAGCTGCAGCCAACATGGAATTGATTGCTGCTCACTGTAAGTTTGAAGTTCTTGGTAGCATCATTGCTAGGAAGACCACAGCTTTCCATTTTTGGGGACTATATGAGTTTCTAAGGACAAAAGAGAGGCTCTCCTAACCCACATCACAGAGCTAGGGCAGACCACATATAGCTTGTAATCATTTGGATCCTTGGCTGTGTTTACCTTAGTTCACTTTCTGCTGCCTGGGAGTGGACACAAGTTCTTTGAGACACATCCAAGTTGGTGGTTGCTTTTGAGGAATTTGTGAACCCATCTTAAACTGCAATTAAGCATTTCCCTAAAAGGGAAATTAAGGGTAGAAAGGAATTTATTCCACAAGGAACTTTAGTGAAGCTCCTCTTAAAGGGCTTACGATGATCGGAATCCCTTTCTGGAGGTGCTTTTCTCCAGTGAATATGCTAACCCTAGCGCAACAAGGCTGTGCTCTGAAATACCTATATCCAACATATAGGGCAGTGCTGTAGCAGTGGTTACTCGCTCAAATGACTGTACACTAATGCACGCAGTATAGGAAAAAAACCAGGATGAATTTGAGATCTATGTGCATTCTCAGGACCATGATCTCATTGCAATCACTGAGACATGGTGGGACAGCTCACATGGCTGGAACACCATTAGGAGGGATAGGCTGGCAGGGCGAGGAGGTGGCGTTGATCTCTGTGTGAGAGAGCATTTGGAATATATTGAGCTCTCCTTGGGGGCCAATGATAAGCAGGTTGAAACCTTGTGGGTAAATATTAGGTGGGAGTCTAGTATGGGAGATATTGTAATGGATGTTCACTACAGGCCACCTGATCAAGATAAGGAAACTGATGAGGCCTGCTATAAGCAGCTGGAAGTAGCCTCAAGATCACAGCCTCTGGTTGTCATGGGGGACTTTAATTACCCAGACATTTGTTGGGAGAATTACACAGCCAGGCATACGCAGTCCAGTAGGCTCCTCCAGAGCACTGATGATAAATTCCTAACTCAGGTGGTGGAGGAACCAACTAGGAGAGGAGTATTGTTGGACCTTGTGCTAACAAACAAAGAGGGACTGGTTGAGGATGTGAAGGTAGGAGGCACCCTTGGCTGTAGTGATGACAAGTTGGTGGAGTTCAGGATTGCAGGCAATAGGCACAGGGACAAAGGTAGGATCGATACTCTGGACTTCAGAAAGGCCAACTTTGGCCTTCTCAGGGAATTGCTTGACCTGTCCTGTGGGACAGGTCTCTAGAAGATAAGGGAGCCCAAGCAAGCGGGCTAGTATTCAAGCACCTTTTCCTCCAGGCTCAAGATCAGTGAATCCCAAAGAGTAGGAAATCTAGTAAGAGAGTTAGGAGACCTGCATAGTTGAGCAGGGAACTACTGGATAAGCTTAGGCATAAGAAGGAAATATATAGTACCTGGAAGAATGGGCAAGCCACTTGGGAAGAATATAGGGAGAGGGTGTAGGGAGGCAACAAGGAAAGCTAAGGCCTCCTTAGAGCTTAACCTGGCAAGGGAGGTCAAGGATAACAAGAAGAGATTTTTCATGTATGTTGGAAGCAAAAGGAAGTCTAGAGGTAGTGTGGGCCCTTTGTGGAATGAAATGGGTGCACTGGTGATCAAGGATACATAGAAGGTGGAATTACTCAATGCCACCTTCACCTCGGTCTTTACTGCTAATGCCAACTACCATGAGTCCCAGAATTTCAAAACTGCAGAGGAAGAT
>VWZO01000547.1:18409-35972 GCA_013396975.1 Bucco capensis | reverse complement strand
CAGCTCAGGAAAGATAGGGAGCTGCTGGAGAGAGTCCAGCACAGGGCCACCAGGATTATTAAAGGAGTTGAGCATCTGGCCTACGAGGACAGGCTGAGAGAGCTGGGTCTCTTCAGCCTGGAGAAGAGGAGACTGAGAGGGGACCTCATTAATGTTTACAAATATGTTAAGGGTGAGTGTCAGGAGGAGAGAGCCAGGCTCTTCTCAAAGTCATCCAATGTTAGGACAAGAGGGAATGGGAGCAAGCTGGACCACAGGAGGTTTAGCATCAACACGAGGAAAAACTTTTTTCAGTAAGGGTGATGGAGCACTGGAACAGGCTGCCCTGGAGGGCTGTGGAGTCTCCTTCTCTGGAGACATTCAAGAGCCGCCTGGACACATTCCTGTGTGACCTCGTCTAGGTGATCCTGCTCTGGCACGGGGATTGGACTAGATGATCTTTCTAGGTCCCTTCCAACCCCTAACATTCTATGATTCTATGATCATCCTTTCTTCTTTTTCTACCTTCTCAAACAGCCAGAATAGTTTGGTTATGACCATTACCTTTGCTCAGGTGACAATCTATCAGGAAACAGCTACCACATTCTAAGCAAAGTGGCAATAATGAAAAAGAGATAGAACATGCCAAGACCAAGCTTCTGTCACGTTGCGACAGCTGTGCTAGGAATCCCTATGCCAGTGCTGAGTATACTTGCGCATCTACATAGCTCAGCACAGCTGGGCATCATCTCATGCTGTAGAAGCTGTACCTATGAGGCCCTCAAGCTAGCCAGGCTGGTCTTAACCATAGTTTCAGAGATATCTTAGTATTAGCTCAAGCTGTAATGAAGTACTGAATCTTTTACCGCATTCAATCTAACATTTCCTTTTTCTTTACCAATGACAGCTTTCATACTCCTATTGGTTATGACAAAGAGAACTGTAGAGTCATTTTCAACAAGGAAAGCTGCAACTATAATGTGGTACAGAAGAGTGACCCCTCAAAGGAGTGTTTTGTCTCTTCTCATGTGGGCTAGCAATATACCTGCTCTGAATCTCTCTGGACTGGAACTCCTCCCCTTCTTGCAGATTCTTTGCCATCACAGAAAAGCTCAAAGTCATGGAAGATCTTGTAAGAGAGGGTACTTTAGCAGTTCACTTCTAATCTCCTAATTGTTCTAATTCAGTAGACAAAATGCATATACAGATACCATGTCTCCTTTCTGTCATTACTTGCATCGGTATCACTGAGCTTTTTTTTTTTTAATATAATAAATCCAGATGAAACATGCAGAAATGCTTCATAATGATGGTTCTTTTCATGTAATAACATGGGGCAATGTCACCTGCTTTGAGAAAGGAATGCATTCACCTCACTACTCCGACATGCTGTGCACTAGTACCCTGGCACAAGCCCCTCTCAGTCTTTGCAGGTTCTGTTCTAGCCAAGGGTCAGAACAGACATTTTTGGCACTATCTCACCAGATGTCAAAATCCATTGTCATTTGGAAGCAATGTGCTCTTTGGATCACGATGTACAATGGCTCCTACTCAGAACATACAGGACACACTTGAACAGCTTGCAGGAGTTTCATCAAGACCTGCGCTGCGAACACCTATGACCTCTGATAAACTGTAAGGATGGAACATCATCATCCTTCTCTCTCTCTTTTTTATTTATTCTTTCTTCTCAGCAATGTCATCACCCACTAGCAGTGACTGTTCCTTTCCATTGTCCACTCCAACCTGCTGCCAGGTGTCCTCCAAGTCCCACTCCTGACAATCTGCACACACCATACTGCATTAGCAGTTCTTGCCCACACAGAAAAAGATCTAGATCAACCCCTGAAGACATACTTTTTCATAGCAGCAGAGCTTGAGATACTAATAAAAGGCAGGTGCCATCTGTCTCTTCAGTATAATTTCTCACATTCAAAGTGAATCTCCCACCTGGCAACAGGAAATAACCTACACCTGCCCACATACAGGAGATCTGCAACAAAACCCTATAAAATGCTTCTTCTACATCACTTCTTTGCTCCACAATTACTAAAAACACACACACAGAAGTCTGCAGTTAACTGTTGTATGGTCTGGAAAGAAACACACTTTCCAGGACAAATGGATTATTTAATGATGGTGCATAATCTTGACAAGTCTGTTGTCTTGTAAAAGTATGAGGTTACACACAGCTGAGCATTCTTAAGGCAGGGATCCTTACTTGGCCCAAAAATCAATTGTCAGCTTATATTTATTCAACAGGGCTACTTGCTTCTCAGTATAACCCACCTCAAGCTCTGCAAGGCATCAGTAAAATCTAAAGGATTTAAAGTGTTATGTTTTCTCTGCCTTGTTTTTGGAAATATGCCTATGAACATTGTTTTAAAATCTCTTATGGTTTAACTTGAGATACCTCCTTTTGGGAAAAAAAATCCTAGCATTTTGCAAGCACTGGCGTTACCTACCTTGCCTTTTAAACTTTTCTGCTCTGCAGGTTGGGTATCAGTCAATAACTCTGTGTTTCTGTACAGTTGATTCCTGCAAGGCTGAAAAAATGTGAGGGGCCAGAATTAGAATTAATACAGCTTTTTCCAGTATAAACTTTTGCATGTCTTTTAAAAATCTGACTTCTGTTCACTGATTTAATTATGTCATTCCTCTAAACAGCAACATAGAGAAACAAATGTTATCACTTTGCTTAAGGTCTTAAGGTAAGTTTTCTCCAAAGTTTTGATATCCTCCAGAAGATGAACAGTTTTGAAACTTGCCCTGAGTGATTTTTCTTTTCTGCCAGATCATGTCAAAATTACACAGAACACAGCCTCAATCAGTACTTGAAGGAATGTTCTCACTTACAGAACAAACAGCTGTAGCTTCTCGGGGGAAGTAGTATTTTAAGCATTGAGAGCCAAATACTTCCTACACCTCAGTAGCTCACAGAACTGTTTCTCAAGAAAAATCGGTTTTCATATTATATTTTTAAAATCCAAGTTTTAAATAGAAACATTTTTCTGTCTAACAAAAGTGACTTAGAGTTTCTTTATGGATTATTTTTTAATTCAAACTACTCAGAAGTGCACACATCAAGATTAACATATACTTTGTTGTAGTCTGGAACCATTCCATGTGATACTGGAATTATTTCAATATTTCAATTTTTTCCCTCCCAGAGTCTTACAAATTAAGGTTACATTTTTCTTCTAAAACTTATGAAAATTAGCTTCTTATCTCATAAGGTCACATGTTCTTAATAATCACAGTTTATCAGTAAGACTGCACGTTTTATGTGGTTTACAGATACTTAGTTCACTTTTAAATTAAATAGAATTTCATCCTACTTATTACTGTATTTGGACCTTTGCTTGTTTATTTATATTTCAGAGTCTTATTACCTCCCAGAGTCCCAAGAGTTTCTGCAGAATCTATGTGCCTATTTTCTTACAGATGAAGCTTTCTGAGTGCAAGAAGATTTCTAATTTGCTGACAACACCAGTAAAAGCATGAGTGACCAAAACAAGAAATGTAGAACAGGTTTTGGATGTCATACTTAATATATAGTTTAAGGTTACAAGACTGGGAAGAACCAGCACATTTGACAGATGTGATCAGCATATCCTTTCAGACCTTATCTGTGGGTAGGGGAGCCTGCCTTTCACTGCAAGGACACCTCCTCCATCATATGCATCAGAGAATCAGTAAGGTTGGAAAAGACCTCAGAGATCAAGTCCAGCCTTTGACTTGAAACGGAGTCTGAACAGCCTAACCCAAACAAGAGCTGACATCGGATAAGCAAGAAAATGAGTTCTGCTGAGTTTACCAGAACAAGGAAATATAGAGAGAATTTACCTTGAGGCTCCAGAGAATAATCTGGCTTCAGTGAGACCCGGACATTCTCTCCAGATGTTTTAAAAAAGATATTTTTTTGTTTCAACATGCAATTAAGTTTTCTATTGCCAGAGTAGCTGGCTCTACAGAAACTGTTTTTTCTCCTAAATAAAATAGTTTTAGCAATGAAGCTCAGGAATCTTGAATCTCTCTTGCTATAAATGAGAACACCTGTCTACTTAGAGGGAAAATGCTTAATGGCTCTGCTGCTGTTTTGAATGTTTTTCCTTATTTATGTATCACTGATGATGAGGGTAACATGTAGAGCAGAAACATAGAGAGGTACCAGTTTAGTTTTCCATCCTTCACTCAATGAAGCTGCTTGTTGATTAACAGATTTCAGTAACTTCCTCAGAAATCTCAGCCTTCAAACTTGAAATATTTTTGTGTTTGATTTGCTTGGTAAGACACTGAAGAAAAAGGTTTTGCCATTTTTATATTCACTTCTGCAGGAAACATCAGACAGGCTACTTAAGAGCTCCTTAGAAACAACACATTGTTATCATGATAGCCCCAAATTTCAGATTCTTGTGATTTCATATAACTTGGAGTCAATCTGTTGACACGTGTGTGATCAGAGAGCTGTGGCAATACCGCACATGAATTTGCACTGCAAGCTCTTTTGCATTTTAAGGGACAATAAAACTAAAATGCTATTACATGAAGCCTGTTAAATGTTCTGTGCTTTCAGGTCCTGTTTCCTGTTTGCTTTCTCAAAGACAGGGAAAGCAATTCTCCTATCACAAGTACATTCTCAGTAACTGATAATATTCTTTCAAGAAGTAATCCTAGACATTGTGGGGTTTTTACCGCAGTTTCCTGGGCTTCGTTTTTGACACCACTATACAATACATGCTGTTATGAACTAAACAGCCCAGGTGCAATTCTAGTGAAACCTGCCAGAGATAAGAGTCACCATAGTCCTCTTGATACTATTCTGTTCTAGTTGCTGCCCATCAGGAACATGAAAGAAGGGCTAAGGACAAGAAACATGAGGAAGGAGAATTTTGTACATTATAGTGGAAAACAGCAGAGAATTAAGAAAAGATCCCAACAGCCAAGGTATCGCATGGCTTTGGCTAAAGCATTCTGTGACTGCCCTCTCCACCCCAGCCTGTTCTGAGTCCATGCAGCAATAATATCCAACCAGTGTGTTTTATCTTCATGGAATCAGTGACTAACATGTTTAGAAAATACAAACAAGCTCATGTTCTCTAAATAAACCTGAAATACAGTGTAGTTGTGATATACACAGAATTAAATGATCTTTCACAAAAAATAAGCTCAGAGATGGCTGAACTAAGGAACTGATAGTACAATACTGAAGTTAAGCCCCTCTTCATTTTGTGTATGGATTTGCAGGTTGTGTTAAAGATGGACAACTACAGAAATTTGGTACCACCTGGAGGACCGAAGGTACGATTCCAAAGCCAAAGCAGTCAGACTGGGGTCTGCCAGTACATCATGTAAGTTCCACAAATCCAGAGGCTCCAGTGGCAAAAACTACAGCAACACTCCCACCAGCCACCCTTCCTCTAGCTAACTCCTTAAGTCACACCTCCCACAAAAAATCTTTACTTTCTTATAGACTTATAATCTTCATTTGCTTATTCAGCTGCAGAGTCAGGATATCAAGCTGTATTTGAAACCATCACATCTTTTCGTCTTAGAATACACTTCTCTGTCATTTTCTCATTCACTGAAGATTTCTAAAACTGCGGCTTGAGTTTAAAGTTTGAAGTGCAGGAAATATTGCCTATTGTTGGAGATGTCTTTTTTGCTAGCTCTGTTACTCTTTAACCATTTTGTTTTCCGTCCCACTGGACTTTTGTCCTTGCTGCTATAGTGTCTGTGTACTGTCTTTCTCAGTGCTACTCAAGCTGCAGAGATGAGGTCTCTTCCTTGCAAACGCAGGCTGGCATTTGTGATTGGTTCTTTAGATCTTTCTCTCTCTGTGTCTCTTGTTTAGGACAGATCCTACATCTGGGGACCATGACCTGAAAGGATTTTCCAGACTAGCTGAGGAATTACAACATGTTTTTAAGGCTGCATTTGTGCCTTAGCAAGAGGAATCATTGCACAGAAATAAATGGAGAAAATAAAATTCCACTCAAATTGCATTGAATTCAAACTGAAATTAGGGCCAAGGATGGGGACTCTGCTACATATGGAAGGAGACAGGGATGTTCAGATCAGGGGATAAATGACATTGTTACCTTCACCTTGAATTCAGACCTTATTTCACATTTCTGCTATGCCACGTGTTACAACACATAGGACAAGTTGCTCACACAGTCTGTGCCCCTTGACTGTAAAATTAATACAATTCTTTACTAAATCCTGTGCCAGGAGAGATCTGAGGCCATAAGCTTTGAGGTTTGTGGGTGTATGAACCTCAAAGTTAACAAAAATGTTCCCACCAAGACAAAACTTCCTTTACCACATTTACAATGTTTCTGTGTCAAAAAGTGCACCACATTTTAGTGGTTTGCTTGCGCTTCTCCTTAAAACAGCTGTCCTTTCTCACATGTAAATGTGGCAAGCTTTGTTTAACTCTTGTAAAACCAATGCACATTATGCATAGCATTGTTGGTTTAAGGTTAAGACAGATTTATTTTTTTAATGGTGTTTACTTATGATATGTGAGTTGATATGCCTCATTCTTCCGCTTGCTTTTCCATCTCAATGGCAGTGGTAGTCAACCTACAGGTTTCAATGACTTATGTGAACTATAAAGAATCCTGCACTTATTCTCTCCTGCAGGAAACTGATCCCTGTCAAGAATGCGAGAGTAGTAATGAAATGCTGGGTTAAAAAACAAGGTTCCTGGACTGCTTTTATTCTAGTGCATTTCTTCCAGCTTTAAGTTGCACACAGAGAAATTCTTTTTCACAGATACTGGCTAGTATATTGTTTGTTTGTTTTAAATAATGTTACTGCTCTGAAATCATGCTATATTTCTGTTTATTGCCTAGCACAGAAAGATATAGAAAAAGCAAGGCTGATAATCCTGCATTACTCTCATTATCTCTGAGGTCATCAGTGAAATGTAACCAGAAAACCCATCTGAAGAATAAGTAAAAAAACGAGGTAAATCTTCGTGAAAGTCCCCAAGATTTTTTCCTGCCTTAGGAAGGAAAAGGATCATCTGTTCATCAGCATAAAGGGAAAGACAACACAGAACTCTGCAGAGCACTGATATGCTTTGAATGTTTTTGGTAAGAAATAAACTGGTTGGGAAGACAACACAAGATTATAGTGGAGCAATGTCTTTTGGAGATATCTGTTCCCCACACAAGCAAGGTATCTATCATTCTGTACACAAATAATGCAAAGAAGAAATGCAATATAATATGGGCCAAAAACTGACCTCAGTAATCAATGTAGCAACAGACTATACATAAAGCTTGTTGCTCTGGGTAGTTTCAGCACCATAGCATGCTGTTAGGGTCTCCTGAGTTCACAAATCACACAAAGAGTTTCTTCACTGCCCCTAGACACTTCCCAGGCTTAGACAAGTTGCTTCCTGCTGCATTCCAAAGTAAGCTGCTTGCAAGAACTTGCTGCTTGCACCTAGAAAGCAGGGAGTGTTCTGCAATGGGAGCAGCTGGGCAGCCACTGCTTGTCTGAAAAGTTGAAAGAAAACACACATGTGCATTGCTTGGACTTTTGTTGGCATTTTTTTTTATTATTATTTTTTGGAGTTGAGCAACAAATGCGTTCTCTGTCACTCAGCACCAAACTAGCAAGTTGACTCGATTCTGGCTGCAAAATTCCACAAGTTTCACTCCTGTACATCAGCATCACAAACTGCTATGTGTCTGGTGATTTCTGTGCACAGACAAGAACTGATACAGAGTGTCTGTCACACGAAATACTGAGTGCAAACTCCACAACAACCAAGAAGAAAAAAACATAGAAGATGAGAAATATTAAGAGAATTAAGGCAATGCAATTTGATGGTCCTTTTCTTCCAAACTATTGTGGAATATTTGCTCCAGATCACATTTGAGGACATGGAGGAGCCCATACCTTGAAAAGGACACTGCGGTACCTCTCTTAGCACTGTCAGTCAAGGTGAAATAGTTACTTCTCGGCACATAAAGCTTAGAAAGAGCAGGCATGCCAAGCTAGGGCCCTTCCTTAACCATCCCACAGATGTAAATCAGGTCAGGCAGCATAGGAACAGGACATCAGAAGAGAGAAAGTGAACTCGCCCTATCTTCATTGCAACTAATACAAACGGCAGCTTTGGCCTAGGATCAGAGTGTATTACTTTGTTATCCTACTGAGCCTTTTTCCTCCCCTTTAGTAGAAAAATGCACATGTTCTGAAACACTGACAGTATCCCAAGCCACAACAATGCCGTTAAACTGGCTTCATATATATCTGTGAAAGTCCAAAGTCACACATTCTTATGGTTTATCAGAGATTAGGAGTCAAGGCCATGAGCCATGTGGCTGCAGTGTTTCCTGTTTCAGGGCAGTGCTCACTTCAACATTGCCAAATCTAATTTATTACCAATAGGCAGATTGTGGTTAGCTTTATCAAACCTATGAACACCTGCAAGCACTTCAGCACTTTTATGGCATCCTGAGGAAAGACCTAGTAACTGAAGAGAAACTAATTTTCTCATCTTATGGAGTTGAAAGCCAGCTAAGAGGTCCCTGAGAGTAATGGTCTCACTGTGGCCTACTTTGGAACAATGCTAGCTTTCTCACATGGATTTCCTGAACCAGCTCTCAACTCTGGAGTTTAGATAGAAGATGTGGAGTAGCCACACCAGCTTGGAGTTCAACCTCTACTCAGGAACCTACACAATCAGGCAGAATAGTTAGTGCAGATATTGCAAACTCTGCAGCAAAACACCTGGTAATAAGGGGTAGACTTCTTCACCCACCAGAGCTACACAGTTTGATAGAACCAACTAGATCAAAGCTAAGCAAAATGGGACAGTACTTGGCTCATTTGCTATCAAATTTCTGTCCTAAGTACTTGGAAAGTGTGTCTGCCTTGACATGCACAGCCCCTGCAATAAAGGGACCATTTCTCCCTTGCTACACAATGTCTAATTTTTTTCCACCAAGGACCTGAAGGTATGGGTCTTCTGCATGGTGGAAAACTGAATGAGGAAGAAAATCGTTATCTACAACCCTTTTCTAAAGGGCCTACAGATGCCAGCCACTCTTCACAGAAATCCTGCTTTACACGTAACCCTTCCAATCACCACTCCTTTTCCACAGAAATATTCTTTCATCAGCTAATGAACAGAAAGATGAATGATTGTTTAAAACCTAGATGATTCAAACTAAGCATACAAATTTTGTTGTGAGTGAAAACCACAATCTCTCATATGTGCTTCTCAGAGTGAGTGCTAAATATTCCTTTCAGGCTTGAAATTCCTTTCAAAGTACCTCCCATAACCGCCTTTCAGAAATTGTGTGGCACAAAACCAGCACTTATTTCTTCAGTGCCTTTTAGAACCAAACCTTCCTATATATAATTGGCTTATTTTAATAACATCCACCCCATGACGTCATTTGGCAGAAACCTCATTGGAGTTATTCATGCATGTTCAGTTTGCTCAAGGACTGACATCACAAATTCACTCTCTATATAAGCTCTCTGAGAAGATTAATTTCCTACATCCTGTCTCCTTACTGGAAGCCTCATAGTTCTGCAAGAATGGTGAGTCCTTACATCTTATACTGTACAAGGCCACAGTATGCTGCTCTAGACCTTAAGGGAGATTTTGTTGGATTTATCTCAATACTCAGAGACCTAAGCAACCTGGAGAAAGTTTACATTCTGTGTTTTGAGAGCAAAACTCAGTCAGATAAGAACAGGCAGGTAGGAACCTTGGGTAAAATATATCAGCATGTATATGTCAGGTGATGTCTAATAGGACTCCAGCTAAGTTTTGGTTTTTTTTTAATAACCTGTTTTCACTTACATGTAATGTTTAGAGATAATCTCTTTGCTGGCAGAAAGCAGCTCTGTTGTGTCTCAGCTGGGAACTGACCTTCATATTTGTGAAAATTCTGAACAGCTTAACAGTTAGTTAAATGCTCAAAATGTTATCTTGATATTTACTCATTTGCAGCTCTGTTGCATTTCTGTGAGTTTTAACCTCTCTTCTGCAAAATCAAATACTAGCTTCTCCTCCTCTCAGGTATGACTTCTTTTTGTATTTCATCTGCTCTCATCTCCCCAAAGCAAACACAAATATATACAATATGTGTGTGTATCTATGTCATTGTTTATTTCTGGTTTACCTTTCCTCTTTTACAGAGATTTTAAGTTCACTACAACTAATTCCATCCTAGTGTTCTTGCATTTGCTTCCTTCATATCCCAAATGAAAAACTTTCAAACATTTCAAACTGATGTTGAAAGATAAAAGACTACCTGAGGAATTTAAGCTGAACTTTCAGAAAAAGCTGCTGACAAATGTCATGGAATATAGAATCATCTAGGTTGGAAGGGACACCTGCAATTCATTTGGTCCAGCCTCCTGCTCAAAGCAGGGCCAAGTCTTGAGTGTTCAACTTCAGCTAAAGTTCTTCAGCTTGTTCCTAATCCCTCAATATTAGATTGAAACATCCAGTGGGTTCTTCAGACTCCAGTGAAGAAGATTTTACAACTATGAGTGAAGTTAATGGAAGAGACAGTTGGGAGAAAATAAGGACAAGAAAAACTAATGAGGAGAGAAAAGGAACAGAACACACTCTTTTCACAGTGTCTGGGTCTACCAGTTCTGTATTTGACAGAGTCTGATTTTACCATTTTAGAAAGACCTTTTTTCCCCTCCAACATGATACTGTGTCTCTGCTTCTTCTAAATGGTTCAGTGTTCCTGACTGTGTGTTCAAGTGTCTAAACTGCAAAAGAAAATTGAATTTTGATTTAAGACCACAATGTATTTTCCTATTTCTAACGGTAGTATTTATCATCAAGACATCTTAGTAATTACTTTAGTATTCATGTGAATTTTGTTTTCTTGTTCAGAATACCGTCTTAGTCTGCCTTCTTGTTCTTGCTGTTGGTGTGGCACTGTCCAGTGCTTCTTGCTACATGCAACTTTTACAGCCAGAGAAGTCTAATGGTGAGATTTTAGGTAAGAAGTCAACCGTCCTCAACTTGACAGACATCACCACAGTTACTGCCTAATTTGGTTAGTCTATTCTGTGCAATTTATCACAATTTAGAAATAAGTGGAAGCAGCGGAGAGAAATAACTAGGAAATGAGGGAGAAGAATGGGGTATAAAGAGCAAGGAATTTATAATACCTTATAAAAATGAAGAGTTGATCTGACTAGCATCACACAAGCCACATTACAAATGAATCTCGTCCAGAGAGATAGCATAGGCTTAGTTTATCCATCTGCATGAAGTAATTCATGTTTTCACTGTGGAAACATATTTACAAAATACAGAGAAGGGAGGAGAAGAGACTTTCTGTATGTGTGTGTGTGTGTGTATGTGCGTGTAGCCAAGACAAAGCAGGAAACAGATTGGCAAGTGTTCAGCACACTGAACAATTTACTCATTAGTTGTTTCCCTATCCCAAGGCAAGTTCTTAAGAACAGAATGCCTTCTTCCCTTGACTCTGGGACTGCACTTCTAGAACACAGCTAGTCTATCAGTCTATTGATGACTGGAGCTGCAGGAAAATAAGTGCACAAAGAAGAAACATACAATTATTTGGACATAAGAAGAGCTGATGTGTGCCACTACGTACAATGAACTAAGCGCCCTGAAGTAGAGCTTTTTCTGAGAAACCTAGTGTTACTACTGGAAAAATGAGTTAGCATTGCCAAATAAAAAGAACATAGTTATATGCAAAGACACAACCTAGAACCCCAAAATCCTGCACTCTGTTTTGTCCTGTCCTCATAAGATCCTGCTTTCTGAATCAGTTATTTAGGAAGTCTATTTTGTGGCTGTTGGATAGGAAGTTTGTGTCCAACATGTGCTTTCTTCCTGCAGCTGAGGATTAGAAAAAGTTTTCTGGGCAGATTTAGTCTTGCTCTAAATGAGGAGTCAACAATAGCTAGTGTTAATGAAGGGGAAGTCAAAGCCTTTTCTTAATTCCAGCCAGGTCAGTGCCTAGTTGCCTTTCTACTGGGTACTTTGATTCCCGTACTTAAAGATGAGCTACTCCAGGAAACCCCATGCTGCCGAGAACAACAGGAGAGAGCGCAAACCATGATGTCCTTCTCCATGCATTAGAACGGTAGCCTCTGTGGGGAACCTCTGTGTTTGCCGATAGGGATGTTAACGTAAAGAGCCAACACAGATCCCGTCAATTTTGTACAAGCAATAGTATTTTTAGTGCAATAGGTCTGAAGCTGAAGGCTGCCTGCACACTACGTTTTCAGGTTGCCATGACTCAAAAGGAGAGCTGCATGAATTTGGAACAAGCTGGAGGACTGATGACTGCAATGATTGCTCCTGCTCTAGGATGGGAATTGAGTGCTGCACCAGGTGAGTTCAGAGCAGCAGCAGGGGTTTCATCCACTGCCATGATACAGCACAAGCCACTCATTTGCACAGAGGTCCCCAAGAAACAATCCTGACCCTTCTCTCACTCACTTCAAAGTTATGCATTAATCCACCACCACCACTACTGAGCACAAAAAAAGTTCCTCTGACAAACATAGCTCATGTTTAACAAATGAGTCCTGATTAAAAAAAAGAAAAAAAGACAGTTCTTTATGGGGATAAATTTCAGGTAAGATACTGATTCAAGAGAGAACATTACTTAAATGTTACTTGAGAAATTTCTACTACTCTTAATCTAGATCTTCCCAAAGCCACGCATTCCCTTTTTTTCTGAGAAGCAGCTAAAGATACATTGACCTGCCTGTAATTTTTCCTATAGTGTCACCCACACCTTCATGTTCCATACTGTGGCTGAAGAGAAAAAGCAATGCTATTGGGGTAGCAAATAAACACAACAAACATCCCTTTAGTTCAGATCAGCAAACTACAATTCTTCCCCTCATCCTGCTTAGGCAAAAGGCTAAGTAACATTTGAGCTGGGAACTTTGTGTGATCTCTCTCTTCTGCTCCTGAACACCTCTTCAATATAGTCTCTTCATATTGAAAGTGTAGGTACCATCTGAAATGGAACACATTTACTTCTTGGTGTTATCACCTCTTCATCTGTCTTTTTTCAATGACAGCTTTGCAACGCCACGTGACTACGATAAAGAGAAGTGTATAGCCATTTTCAACAAGGAGACCTGCGTTTACAAAATACTGGAGAAAAAAGATTACTCAAAAGAATGCCCAGTCCATTCCTGGGTAGGCTAACAGAGAAGGATTGTGCATTTGGAGGATATTTCCTTTTTTTGTTTTAAGGGTTTTCTCACAAATTCTAAAAAACAGATAAATGCAGCTACTGAGTGAAGTATACTCCTAAAACCAAATACCTACTCACAAAATACTCCCTTGGTTTCTCTGCCTTCTGCTTCCCCATGAAGAAAGTATAAACTTATTCCTTCCCTGAGATCAGAAATTAAAGCTAACATTTTTAAGCATCATCTGTAGCTGCTACTTTTAATTCTTCTCTAGTGCCAAGGAGTGTATTCTGTTATCTGTGCACAGCTGTATCTTAAAGCTAAAATAAAATCAGATGAAATATCAGAAATTCATGTGACTAATTTTCTTTGAGGATGGGAACCTAAAGAACTAACATTCAAAAAAAAAAAAAACAAACCAAAAAAACCAAACCCAAAACATGGGAAAGAAATGAAAATCTATTTAAAAAAATAAAAAAAAATTCTGAACACTGACTTTTCTAGGACAGGTTTTCTATGATAATCTTTTCTGTCTGGTTTCCTGGAGCCTGCCCAACCTACAGACTGCAAGAGCCACCAACTACCCAGATTAACCCAGCATTATACTTCCATTGCACACACAGGCTTGAGAAGTGGGCCCAAGAAAACAAAATGAAGTTTAACAAGTCTAAATGTAAGGTCCTGCATCTGGGCAGGAGAAATCCCAGATACCAGTATAGATTGGGTGAGGAACTCATTGATCATAGCCAGGAAGAGAAGGACTTGGGGGTCATGGTGGATGAAAAGATGGATATGAGTCGGCAATGTGTACTTGCGGCTCAGAGAGCCAACCGCATCCTGGGCTGCATTGGGAGAGGTGTGGCCAGCAGATCTAGGGAGGTAATTCTGCCTCTCTGCTCTGCCCTGGTGAGGCCCCACCTGGGGTATTGTGTNGATTCTATGATTCTATGATTATGGGTTCAGTATGAAGATACTTGCTTCTGAACCCCTAAAATACTCCTTTCCTGCAGCATCATAGCCTAAAGTGAAAATACTGATAGTGTGGAACTGTAATCTGCATTTTACTGAGGTTGAGCTTTGTGTTCATGGTCTCTGTATACAAAAGACCAACTTCTGTGCAGTCTTCCAAAAGGGCAGGTCATTTTTCTCCTTCCTGCCATCTTCCTTCCTGTTTCATTTAATTCCTTTGCTGTATCACTAAAGTCTGCTAATTTCTTTTTTTCTCAGTTGTTTTGAGGACACCAGTCTTCTCAATTTTGCTGCAGATCATAATCTGATCTCTGAAACAGAACAAAATTCACTGTGCTTAAGTTTGTCAGTTTGAGTACCCTCAGACAGAGTAGAAGCAGATGAGGCATCCCATTAGGCACTGTCTGAAAAACCATCCAAAGGCTGGGAGCATTACCACTCCCAATTTATTTTGGATGGACTCTACTGAAGCATCAAGGCCATGAGAGGAATTTTAAAAAACAGGCCATTATTCTCTCATCTCACAGATGCCATTCATGTAGACAGGATTCTTGTTCTCAGACATGAGTCATGTTGTTTACAGCAGGTAGAACATTCAGATTCACCGCCTATCCCAATAGCCAACAAAAAGGAGCAAAAAAGTTTGCCTGCAAGAGGAGATGGCATTTGTGAGGCCATCCTGATTTGCTATAGATGGAGTGTGGATAGATCATTCTTGATCTTATGTAATAGTCTTTTTTTTTTATATGGCATAAAGGAGAGATTTTCCTCTGTGTTTTAGCCGACCTGGCAGCAGATGCAATTTAAGCACCATCCATAAAGGAGGAACCAGTTCTCTTAGTAGGCTTGTTCTTGCAGTAATAAGCTGCCTTTACTTCAGAATCTACCTCCCTAGTTGGTTTAATCCAATGCACATGCAGGCTAGTATTTTCCTACTATCCTCCAGTTACTGCTTTCCCTTTTCTAGCACTAAAATTTTGTTTTCCAGTCTTCTGGTCCAACTCATTGCTCTGGATGACCAATCTATTTTGAAACTGTACTTACATACTTGCACATACAATCACAACTCACCTACCACAAAGCACATGTAGTTCTTAGGAAAACTGGCTGACCTTATGACTACAAGCAGAAATACTAGCTTTCCTCTTCTGTTTCTGCTTCTCACTCTCACCTACTTGAAAAACTTACGTCTTGCAATTCACAAAACAATCTATCCACATATATTGGCATTGCGTGGGAGACACTGTCCCCATTAGTAGCTGAGCCACAAGCCTGTTTAGCTTGCCTTTGGAAGACTATGCTAAGAGAAAACATATTTGAAGGTATTTTCTGAAGACACCATGCCTAGGACAGACTCCAACACTTCAGGGTTACGGCCAGAGGACTTGGAAATACTTTCTGAGCAACTGCTGCACCATGGTGTACAGGATTTGTGGGCTTGCTATTTCCAGTTTCCACCAAAGGAGGTGACACAGGAAGGGTAACAGCATAGATGGAGACTTTCTACCAGGACTTGTAGTAATAGGATAAGGGGTAAAAGCTTTAAACTAAAAAGAGGGTACACTCAGATTAGATACAAGAAAGAAATTCCTTATTATGAAGGTGGTGAGGCATAGGAAGAGCTTGCCTAGAGAAGTTGTGGTGTCCCATTCCTGGAAGTGCTTAAGGTCACATTGGATAGGGCTTTGAGCAAACTGGTCTAGTGGAAGGTGTTTCTGTCCTCGGCAGGGGGTGCAGAACTGGATGATCTTTAAAGATCCCTTCTAACCCAAACCATTATATGGGTGTTTTCCTCCCTGCAGGAGACTCCCAGGTTCAGTTGTAAGGCATGGCCCTACAGAACACCAAGTTTTAAGTAAGCTGTGATCAAAGATCTACTTTACATTTTAAGGCTGAGTAGAAATTCCAGATTCCAGAAAAACCAGTCTGAACAAATACTCCTACATGGTTCAGACTTGTTTAACCATATTTGAATCCACCCAAGCACCTTTCTCCACCACCTGCCAAGTCTTGTTATGATATGTGGATCTATTCCATCTGCTATGCAGAAGATTCATTTCATATATAATTTTAAAAACCTCCAGGGAGCAGCCTGCTCTCTTCTTGTCTGCTCTCGAGCTTCAACATAGAAACAAGCAATGTTACCTACTGCATCTAGTCTTGGAACACCAGAGGCAGAGCAGAGACTTTACTCCCTTCTCTAGCAAGGACCCTAGCTGTGGGAGGATGATAAAAGCATCAAAATTGTCCTGGTTTGAAAACACAAATTTGGGAGATGATCCTATTAGGAACCTTCCCCTTCCCCAAAAAGGAAAGAAAATGCTGCACACTGGGGGTGAGTTATTAAGGATAACTTTTTAACAGAGAAAAGTATATAACAATGAAAATACAGAATGATACAAACCCTCCTGGTTCCCCCCTCACACTACCGGCTGCCCCCCTACTCGCAGTAAAACCTGCTCAGGTGCAGTCCGATTAAGATGAGGTGGCAGGTGAGATGGAGTATGGAGGAAACTCGGATGGTGGATGATGGTGATGGGTGGGTGGGTGAGTGGACAAGAGATGAAGGGATTGTCCAGCTGCCTGAGTGCACTGCCGCAAGATGGAGGAGAGCATGCTTTCTCCCTCTCGCCGTCTTCTCAGAAGGGTAGGGAGCTCCCAGCAGTCTCTGCAGCAGAAGTCCATCCCTCCTGGTGGGCTGTTCACGCTTCTGCCTTCCACACCATGGTTGTGTTGCTTGCGTTGCAGATGCGTTCCCATTTCTGCTACCGCTGCTTGTAGCTGCTCCAGGACTTACGGGTGTAGACTGTTGCCGCCGCTGCTGCTGCTCCGGGACTCAACAGGTGCCGGCTGCCACTGTTCATGACTTCGGGGGCTGCTGCTGCCCAGTGCCTGGCGGGGCACGCACCACTTCTGGTGGTGGTCCCCTGCCTCTGTCCCTGGGGCTGCCCCTATAGCCGGTGCAGCTCCATGCCAAGCTGGCACCACCAGGGGAGGGATATAGGTTGCCGTGCCAACCTGTCGCTGCCTGCTCAGCTCCTGCCCGCACGGCTTAGCTGGTGGAAAAGGCTACCCCCACCCCAAGAGTTTACAGACAAACACAGTAATGGTCAGGGAGTGAAGGGGGGAAAAGATGGATACCTCCAGTCATTTACATACCCTATAACAAAAATCAAGAGGACAGAAGCAGAGCATATAAAGGTCTGCTTTGCTCTTCCCATTTTTGCCAAGTAATGCTTTGTCTTAGCATTTCCCCACTTCAAAACACACAGCCACAGTCCCAGATAAAGAATACACCCTCAAAGCTTTAGATCATAATGCCACTGGCTCCAAATAGTGGAAACATTCACAGAAGAGTTTCCTCAATTGTCCCAACACATTAAAGGTACCAAAATCTTGGGAGGCAACACAGCCCAGGCAGAGCAGA
>VWZO01000547.1:0-17872 GCA_013396975.1 Bucco capensis | reverse complement strand
CCCCCCCCCCCCCCTTTCCCTCTCTCTACCTAGTAGCACACAGGTCTCTTGCTAGTCCTGCTAGGAAGATGTCACGAACCGACTGCCAAGCTACCCAGGGTAGGGCAGGGGGTCATGCAAGATTCGAAAATTCCCTTGGAGTAAATTAAGGTGAAACGACACCAAATGGCTGATTAAATTGCTAGGTCTATTGCAGGTAAGGAGCGTTATAGGTATTTTGGAAAGGTTTTGGTCTCTAGTGCCTTAAAGATAGAAAGAAAAGGAGAAGGAGAGAGGAGAGAGAGTGAGATATCACCACCGTTGGTTCCAGTGACGTCTTGCAGGGCTGGTCTCAGGTCCTTGGGTGGTGGGTGCAAATCCAGGGACATAGGGCAGAGAGGGTCTCGAGTTCGGTGGTGGATGCACGCAGGATACACTCTGGATGCACACCCGGATGCACACCTGGATGCACACTGATGGATGTGCCATCGTCCTTTTTTATACATGCAGGACATGGGTGGAGTGGTCACAGCTGTGTAAAGGGGAAATTAACTCAGGAAAAAGAAATTGTCCCACCTCCGCAGAACTTATCTCTTTCCAATATTACTCTTTATCGGCAAGGGGCAAGTCCTGCCTCAGTCCAGGGGCAAGCAGGGTCGTTGAGGGTCATTGTTGGTCATTGTTGGTCATTGCCTGCACTTCACCTTCCCCTTCCAGGGGGAACTTCCCCGTTCTCCACCCAGGTGGTAATATCATTTTATCAACACTCGAGGTTTGAGACATTAGTCCTTTAAGGAGGTTTCAGGCTCCTAAAGAAGACTGACAGTTTCAGATAGCTGGTCCTCTACTCCCAGTCATTCTTTTTGAAGGCAAGTCTTTTAAGTACTGGAAAAGTGTTCTTGCCCTAAAAATGAAATATAGTGTTTGACCTACTAACTACCAAGGCTCTTAAACTAAACACCAGAACACACATGTAAATCTGATGGAAATTTTCCTATTAAATAGTGTTTACCTAAAACTTAATGGTTTTATACTCCTGCATGCTTTGTTTCTCTGAAGATTTTTGCTCCAATCTTAAAAATAAAATCCAACTTAATCAAACAAGGAATATACATATTTCATTTACGTTATGCATACCGAAGGAGTTAGAGATTTGCAGTTAATGTTCTGCTTTGTTTCAATTAAAAAAAAAAAAAGCTTAGATAAATCCAATTCATGACAATTTCACATGTTCACTTTGCTCTTAGTTAACTCTTCTGTTGGTATGAGGGGAAGTTTGTACTGACACCTTTCGAAAGCCTGAAAGTTTCTGTTCAACTCTATTGTTGTGTGCATGTTTCCCTTCCTGGGCCAAGCTGTGTTTTATTTTAGGGCAAACTGGTTGGCTTTATAACATGTATTTACACAAAACTCGAGAACACACAAGTCATATGACTAATCTAAAAACACTCAGCAAGACTGGGTTACTTCAACACTCCTCCCTCCTCCACAAAATTGTTTTCACACTTCATTTCTTTCAGCATTTTAGTCGCAACTGCTGACCCATGCTTTCACAGAACTCCAGGGCTTCAGTACTTTTGCACAGTCAATACTTCAAGTAGATCTCCATTAAGGAGCACTGATAAACTGCTTGCTTTTGCCACCTTAAGATGACAACCTCCTACCAAAGATGGGGCAAATCTACAGAGACACAAACAAGCAGATTTGTTTAACAAAATAAATTAAAAATATAATGGCTCAGAGACTGTAAAAGAATTCATTCCCCAAGCTGTGTAACACAAGTCACTCCAGCTTGCTCTATGAAGGATAGGGTTGTTGGACTGGGCTGAAATACCAGCTCAGGACTAACATGCTATCCTGAGCCAAATTACAACCTCTTTAGATCAGAACCAGCTACTTGAGACATTTTACCTCCCTTTTTCAGTTCCTAGTTTAGAACTTGCTTTATGTCTCCCAATAGCACTATCCCTTTAGTCTCTTCATGTCCTGCTCATGGAAGAAGCTTTCCAGGGGCTGCAAGAGCTTATTTTATTGGGCTATTCTCCTGTTCTTGCACTGCTCCTGGACAAAAGGATTCTGTCCTGCATACCAAAGATGATGGCCAAGGAAAGGTGAGCAGATGCCTGGCTTGGTGCAGTATTCATTCAAAATTCTTTAGACTCCTGAAGTCATAGATTGGATTTTTTAACAAAAGTCTCTTTTTTACTAGCTCAGTTGTTTGTTCTTATTTGTAGTGTTTGGCTGTGTGAGGCAGACTATTGAACGAATTAATTCAAAGCATAGAGCATTATCCTCTAACATTAAAAGCAAATGATACAAATGGGTTAGATATCAACTCTTTAACCTTATTATGAATCCTGGCATATACATTTGTGAGCATAACACCCAGAAGTTCAGTTCAGCATCTGGTTTAGCTACATGGCAGGCCTCAGGCCTATTTTTTTTTTTTAGAATATAATTACTGCTGAGCATCCAATATCCCTCATTAACATCTCCTTTCATTTTTTTCCTAAGTATCTCCTTTAAATGGGGGACTCTTCCATGTGTCATCAGTAAGATGAGGTTCAAAATGTACAATGACTAAAATTGTATCAGAAATGGAGAGTGGTGTGCCAATGCTCTTTCCTTGGTGCTCACTACCAACCAAAAATTTCAGAGAGGACCTAAGTTTTTCAACAAGCCTAGTAGGAAGTATCAGGAGCTTGAGAAGATTGCTGTAATGCTAGCCCAGCTCCATTAGTACAGCTTATTTCTGTACATATATGACAGCTCTGGAACTTTTTCAATTGCTGCTGAGGTTTTTCTTTGGTTTGTTCTTTTTTCTCTCTCCTATAAATTCACTCATCACTGGTTGGCATCTTAGTCCTGTCACAATGCTCCTGTGCTGGAAGGACTGGATGAGCCAGGCAGAGATACAGAGAGCACAAAAACCTAGTGCTTTGTTGGTCATATAGACACATTTGGAAGGGTGTGGATGGACACAATATACAGACAAGACTAGCACCCTGTCTACAAGAGGCAAAACAGGAGATGCTGGTTTTAAGGCAAGGTTTGCTTATTAGAGCTGCTACCAGATTCCTGTGACTTCATAAAAGCAGGTAGCTCTGGGCTGCTTGAGAAGGGGTCAATATGCAATGGTTCAAAGGTGCTATTAACACATCTGAATAAAGCCAAGCCCACCATGGCAGGAACATGAGGATGGCAGCTTTGGCTGCTTAAGCCACAGTCTAGTAAAGCCCTGTGATCATCATCCAGCAGCTGGTTGTCTTTGCAGAACCACTGCTCCTCCAGTAGTTTCTTCAGTATTCTCTCCACCACTTTTTACAACTCAAGCACACTTGTTGTATTTGGCCTCAGGAAAATTCGTTGTCTTGTGATAGCAAATCATCAAATAGACATCTATTGCTACCCTAAGGCTTCCTGCAGTCCGCTGTCACTGAGAAAGATTTCAGTCCTTTTAGTGAGAAACCTGTGTTTTCAGGAAAAGCTGAAGTCAAGACAGCACTGTCATTAGATGAATGGATCCAGTGGGGACAAGAAAGAAAAAAAAACCAAAAACACACTCCAAACAAACAAAAACCCTAGAGGGAGTTGCTCTGTTAGACCAAGATCCTTACGCTCTACACAAGCCTAGCTATTAAGTACTTAATGACTTCTGTGTTCCTAGCTAGATATCATCTAGCAGAGAGCTTTTAACACTGTTAATGATTATTTGAATTCCTTTAGCTTCTTGCCTGAAAGGGTTTCATCTCCAGTTTGCTTTGGCCCATGTGCATCCACCTGAGATCCCAGGAGGATCATTCTGTTAACTTTTTTCTTTAAACTGTTCAGTCTTTCTGCATAAGCAGCAGTTAGAGAACTCAGTTTTTGCTTCAAAGGGGGAGCGTTCAAAGACACAGCTGAAGTGGACAAAAAAGAGCATATACACAGGCAAACAAAACTCCCACATATACAAAAGACCCAACTGCCATCTGCCCCAAATCAATGAAGGTGTGAACTGATCAGGAAAGAAAGGGAGAGCTAATAGAGAAACGTCTTTTTAAAACTTCTGTTAGGGAGAGGATTTGGGCAGAGTACATCAACCCACAGAGGGAAGACAGTACCACTCACCACAAGTGGTGGCTACACTGAAGTTGGTACACCCCTGATAAGTAGCAAACTATATTCTCACTGACAAGGGCCAGGTCACACAGGTGGTGCTTTTGAGGAAAATACTAGTTTTCATGAAGTTGATCAGATTTCCCAAGAGTTACACACGTACTAGGTCCTACCTAATGGCTCGCTCCCATGAGTTCAGCTAAAAGTGGAGGCAACTAGTTGCCAAAGCCAGAAGGAACCTCAGTTTCCCTTCTCTAAAACAGATTGATACGAACCAGTTTGAAGTCAGGTCATTCATGTTCTTCAAGCCAATTTTCACACCTACCACAGTATCTAGTAATTAAGCAGTATGTTGATTTTGAATTGGGAAATCCAAGGTGAAGCAATAATCATCCACCAGATCATATCTAAAGCCACTAAAGGTGACTGAAGAGGTGTTTTCAATGTGAGCAATTAAATTGTGGAATTTATACTCTAGTCAGAGTCCTGGTAATTGCAGCCCAGGCCTTCCAACTCCAGGCATCTCCTCAGAAAACTCAGAATCCTTCTAATTGGCAAAAGCTTCCCAGGACAGAGTTGCCTTTTGCCTTAGCACAGAGCCACCATTTTAGCCAAGCCACTACATTATTTGGCCAGTTTAGTTTGGCAGCTTCCCTGACAGACACAGGAGCTAGATAAACATAGAAAGGCAGTGCTGGATGTTCCTTTCATCGCTTCATGGACCTCAAGCTGAGAAGACCCATACATTAACTGCTGCCATACCCTCACAGCCAGTAGAAGTCATTTGGCCTAAGTCAGTCTGTCTAGAGCTGAGCTGCAAGCCCTTGGAGCACAATAGACCCCAAGGTAGAGGGTATAGAAGGAAAGTGGTAAACTGCCATAGTCTCTATGTCCCAGAGGTACTCAGTCTTCCCATTCATTACAGCCATTAGCTAGGCAGCCTAGGCTAGGACAATTTAACCTTCCTTTAACAAAGGAACCTCCAGAGGACACTTGCATAGCACTACAGCCCCAGAAGTTAACTCCATTTACATGTGCACAACAAAGAACCCTCTCCACTCATTAGTTACCTATTTAGCATGTTTCCATGTTAGAGAAAAGTTCCAAGGAAGCTAACAGGAACATGAACAGAGACAGGTTCAGCTTCTGCTCTGCTATAGATCCCATAGACAACTCAATATTACAGGCTTTCATAAGCATTTTGTTTCTTCACTCTCAACTCTGCAATCTAAGATGCTTTAAGCTACCTTTTTTTATTATTATTATTAAAAAAGGAAAAAACCATACAGCATGCTTTAGTGTACAGTTCCATTTAGGAGGTAGGGTTACCAGGCATTTCTGGCAGCAATAGCCTTGGTCACACTACACTTCAATTTCCTATTTTATATATATACATATATATAAAATATATATATATAAAAAAATAATACTTTTTATTTTTACCTGAGAAACGGCAAGAAATATAAGAAAGTTCTTAATATAGTTATTTCTCTCCAAGGAATAAAAGATAATTATATTAACTAATTTTAAGTAAGAGAATAATTTAGAATCCACCATGCTCATCAAGCCAGAAGTTACTTGTTACATTTTCTTTCAACTAGTTTTACTAGAGATATTATACACTACAACACTTACTGTTCTCAAGAAATCATACATTAGAGCAGAGACAGAGCAGAAGTGAATCTGGCTTTTAGTTACACTAGACCTTAATCAAATGGTTTCAATTTAAATAAAGCCAAATTCACACTACAGATTTAAAGGCTCAGTAGTACACTAGCTGTAGTATGTTTTCACCATGGTGCCTGTAATTGCAACAAAGTAATTTTGAGCAAAGCATTCCCTTCAATTAGATATAGAAATTCACTCTTCTAAGGATTACAAGAGGAGTATTTTTTCAAGGCACTTCATTGAATACCACAACTGTTTCCTGCAGCAGAACCACACACAGAGAACATAATTGCCAAAATCACACGGTTAACAAAAAACTTGACAGCTGCACAACAAAGCTAAAAAGCAAAGTACAACAGAAGCTCTAAAACCTCTTGCTGAGTAAAAATAAGCAAAACTTACATAATCAGATCTGCCACAACAAACAGCAGCCACCATGTTCACACCTCTCCCTTTGCTCCAAATCCCTCAAGAGACCACACTCACTCTGCCACTGCCCCTTTTATCCCCAAACAACTTCCAGTGCAGCTTTGCTTCCTCTAGCCATTTGCCAATCAGTGGTAGGTAAGGAGTTCAGCCATGTCAATCAAGGTGTCTAATTAACACCAGGTATGCAGAAGAGTCAAGCTTATGAAATTAATGCGATTCATTATGCTGGGAATCCTCTGGTAACTTCTAAAATATGTTATGCCTGTGCTCCAGTTCAGTCAAGCACCGAATCCCTGCAGCCTCTGATGCAGCCACAGGGTTCTGTGCTGGTTTTCCTGGCAAGTTGTGAGATACAGCCTCACATACTCTGTGCCACAACAATCTAATGGCGCAAAGGCCTGGACATCTGTGGCAAGATGTGTATCCAAAGAAATGTCCTCATTTTATTGTTGCAGAAGCAACAGTGTCTGATTCCAGCTATGTTAAAGGCAGGACATGTATATAGCAAAAACTAACTGGAATGATTTCTTTCTTTGCCTCCCTCAATGCTTAGTATTGCTGTTGTTGCTGTCAGGAATGGAGCCATGAGAGACAATCATCCTGATTGTTACTTTCATTTCTGGACTGAGACAATGCACAGCTCATCTCCCTTTTGCTGCCAAAAAGGTCCTATCTGGTCATGGTGATCTGCTTCTACTCCCCAGGACTGGCTTTGCTTCAGCAATTGATAGAAAGCTGATAGGTAGAAAACTAGATCTAATCCCTGCAGGTCACTAGATATGGACAAAATAATGTGTCTCATATAATATAATTGAAATTATAATAAATCAGGCAGAGAACAGTGGACTCTCCACATCACTGCACTGTATGAATGGCCTGTTCCATACCTGGGGGTGATCTCCTTGTAGCAGGTCAGCTAAACAATAGTGCCCTGCAGCCTTGCTTAGCATGTGCCCTTTCTCTACTGTTTCTTGATGGCTTGCCAGCTCTGGAGGCGTAGCTCTCTGGGGACCAGGCTCTTCCACCAACACCAATGCTGTTGTGGAGTAAGTGGTCTATCTACAGGAGTTTCTTCAGATTTACACCAGCACAAAGGCGATCAAGATGCCAATGTATGTCAGTGCACACAAAACAAGCCTTTGCAAGACTTTTTGAGTGCCACCTTCTGATCAACGATTGGAACAGGTTAGAATGTCCATTGGCACCCAGGGTGCTGGCTTTTACATCACCTCCGTTTACACTGAGCATTGTTTTCTCAATGTATAAATACACACTACTCCTCATTATGAAATGTGAGCAGCTGATGCAAATATGGTAAGTTAGCAGCTTATAGAGTGTGTGTGTGTGTGTGTGTGTATGTACATACACTGGAAGTATTTTTTAATCTGAGTTTATTTGGATTAGTAGGACTCATGTTTAATTCTGTGCAAGTTAGTCTGCTAGACCTTTGAAAAACCCCCACGTAATTTTAAAGAAAGTTTCCTGTTTCTTTTCTAGAATTTCTTGCTGCTCTTTTGCTTGATCCTTCTCTTCTCAAGGACTTTGTGCAATGCTCGCTGTTACTTTAGACCAGCCAGCAAACATGGTAAGGATGGCTCATATATTAGACATCCTTGGAACATTAATTCAGAGATTCGAAGCCTTTTTTTTCTTAGAAAAGTTGGAATAGTATAGTATTTTTGCTGAGGAATAACCAAAACAGTTGTGTACTCAGGAATCAACCTACCTGGAGGCATCTCTGGACACACAGAGAGAGATTCTATCCCGTTCAATAGTTACCCTCTGGGCTGGTGTATAACTGAAGTCCTTGCCCATGTAGCAAAAAATATGACCTATCGAGCAGCACTGACTAACCTGAGGGGGGTACCTGACACTAAAATCAAGGCAAAGACAACACAGCTCATGTTCAAATTCAGCTTGGCAGAGAAAATTGAAGAGTAATGAGAACTGGCAAAGAGGGAGAAATTAAAGTCTGTACCTCTATGATGAATATGAGAAGGGGCAGAAATATCCTACCATAGTTATAAGCTAAGGTATTTCTCAGGTTCCTTTCAATAGCAGAATACTTATTCTCTGGTATGTGGTTACTACTGCTTTATCATGCCACGTCATACACTCATGCATGCTTCAGGAGTAAATATATAGTATCTTTTCTGCAGAGGTCTGGGTTAGAATCTTAACCTGATGTGACTCAGTGGAAATCAGTGCTTTGATTGCTAATTCACATCAGACTATGGCCTATGTCTATCAAGGCAAGAATATATCGATCTACTCACTGTCATTTTCTGGTGTGTACATGCAGGGTGCCTTTCAAACAGAAACCTTTATGTTTTTGGTACAACGTGGAAGACTGAAGATTGTTACCATTGCAGGTGTAAGATGACTGCAATGATTTGCTGCAGCTTGTAAGTTCACCTGTATTATTATTTCCTTATTCAGGAATTGGTAGAAATGTTCAGACTTAAGAAACTTCCCTGAAAGCATGCATTGGAATTCCTTTTCCTGTTTCCCATTTAGCTCTAATTGTGACCAAGTAGAATAATCTAGCAATCTCACAGATTTTTGGGGAAAAAAAGTAATCAAATACAGGTAGGATCTTTCTAGCACACAGCTTATCCTCATCATCTAGTCCATCTTCTGATTCTGACACTAACTGGACGTATTATTCCCGTTATCCTCTGCTTTCTTCCTCCTTCTATTCAGCAGCTTGTCTCCAGGTAACTGAACCCCCCACAATACATATGCTTCTGCAGCTCTGTGCCAGATCAGTGGCCTGCCTGCAAGCATCTAACAAGGCCAGAGCTGATTCACATCCTTCCCATGCTGCCAAGAGACCACTATTCCTGCCTGTCAAAACATGGCACATATATCCTGTTCTGATAATTTGCTTCCCAAATCTTCTTATGTATTCCTGCCTTATGGATGCCAGGTGACACATGAAGGATAGCTGTGTCTTCCTGAAGGTAGTGTGTGAACCAATTATCTGCCCAGAAGCCTGGAAAAATTCTTGAGGTGAGGGATGAAGACTCCCATAACGGATCTGTGAGGAAGTTTACGACCCAAGGAACCATTGGTGGGAAATACTTCTGGCTGTTCTCAGCCATAGAAAGGAGGGAGTCAGCCTGTGCTGAAAGGAGGCTCAGTTGGGAGATATTCACGCTAGGATGATTCAGAACTCTTTATATTGTTACTATCAAGAAAGTCTCAGTTTGAAGGGGAAAATAGAATTGTTCCCTATTTTGCCTCTAAAAGGTAATTCCTAGCAGAATGATCAGTGAGAGCAGCACTTAAATGAGAACAAATATTGGGAAATCACTTCATCTGTTAACATCTATGATCAGGGCTTCATATTCCTCCTATGATAATTCATAGCACGTGTGTTAATGGAATTCATGAGCCAAATGGATCCATGATGTAGCTTACTCCAGGATGGCTGTGGCTTAGTAAGTATTCTTCTCAGTCCATGTTTTAGCTCCTGATTTTCTCTTTGCCTTTCTCAATGACAGGGTTTCAATCCCTAAGAACTATGACAGGGTAAATTGTGTTGGTCTATTCCACAAGAAAAGCTGTTCCATCCGAGTGGTGAAGAAGACTAATCCTGACATAAGCTGCAAAGTCTACAATGGAGTTCGTTAGGACCATGTGATGTTTTTCTCCTCTTGCTCCTACCCCAGAAGTAGAAGATGCTCTGGATCTCTTCTTTAGAGGAAGGCAGCAAACCTGTATGGTTTCAGGAGGAATTGGTTTACCTCATGCATTTTACAGCTCTAATAATGGTACATCTATCTTATTTCTGACACTTGATGGTTTGTATTATAACCAGATAACTTTGTTACTTTTTTTCCTGTGGATGTTTGGAGTTTTATAAATTGTTACATACATCAAATCACTGCTATTCCATTTAAGTAGTCGCTGATTGGTCTTGTTAAGAATAGAATAATTCATGGTGTTGGCAAATGTTTGTGAGTCGAATTACTGATTTGGAAAACACTTAGCTTTTAGAGTAATAGGTATTATATAAATTATTGCCAAACAGATTTATTATGCTATTACTCTCATTGGCATACCCCAAGGACATATATACTAGAAGAAAGAGGTGAAACAAAGCAGAAAGCAGCCCTTTGAAACCTTCCCCCTACCCTAGTGCCTTGTGTAGGTCAATCCATTAGTACAGCTGTACAAGGGAAAGCTTTCTCCAGGAGATGACTGTTATATTACAGAAAAGGCAAGGCAATGCCTGAGAGTCCAACCTACTGCAAAGAAATGCCATATAAATAGCTCTGTATCCTTCCATACTGGGGTAGAATTTCCTGCAATAATCTTGTTTGGATCAAAGTCCACTGAAAAACAACCCCATGAAATCTATTTGCACTGAAAACCTAGACTATAAAACATGTTTAGATAGTAGACTTCAGGCACTGTGCCTGGTACGAAGTCCATGAAAGTGCTTTATATGAGAAATATCCTATAAAACATATTTAAACAATTTTAAAAGCAATTATAATGAGCACTATACAGCTTAAAAGGCCTAAATAAATCATAAAAGTATCTTCCATTTATTCAACACTGACATCATGAGTGTTTATTTCATCTGCCATTCCTCTACCTTGCTGAAGTGTATTATAATGAAGTATTTCAGCTGATGGAAACAACAACTTCTTTTTAATATTTGTGTGGAAAACCACAGCCATGTGGTCTCTTTTCAAGTGTGGTGCTGAGAGTATACAAGTAGAAAACCTGCACATATTAAGGAGCACATTTTATGAATGGTTAGAAGAAAACCCATCCATAGCTTCAGGTACTACCAGAAAGTCATAAAGGGGATTCCAGGAAGCAGGTAAAACCAGAAATACAATTATAGATTCTTAAATTTTTTGCCCTCAGGATCAGTTAGAACTGGCTAGTAGCAGCTCCTTTTGAGAATATCCTCCTGTGCCCTCTTGGGAGAGGACATAACTGCCCCATCCCTGGCATTGTTCAATGCCAGGCTGGATGTGGCCCTGGGCAACCTGGTCTAGTGTGTGGCATCCCTGCCTATGGCAGAGAGGTTGGAACTAGATGATCTTTAAGGTCCCTTCCAACCTGGGCCATTTTATGATTCTATAATGATTACTGGAGCTCGCTGTAGGGTCTCACAGACCCTTCTAGTCTGTGAGAAGTAGACACTGGAGGGCCCTACACTTTTCTATTTACTGAAGGTGGATCAGAGAATTTCACCCAGCATTATATATAACCCTATAGGGAGATATATACAGATTTAAGGGATCATACTATCAGCTCCCTAAATGCTAGATGCATTTATAAGGATCTGCCTATGGGGCCCTGATTAGCAAGGGTACTTTTCTGAATGCCTGAACATCATTTAAGCAGTTCCAAAAAATCCTTGGGAAGATGTATCAGTCCCATACCTTCTGCCATGGAACGAGGGTTATGAACAATTTAGAGAAGGCTGAAAATGATTAAAATACCAATCCTACTTCAGAGGGAGGTAGAGATTATGACAAAACAAAGTCAAACCAAACTTGTGCAAAATACCTACAAGGATGCCGTGTAGACCTGCTAAGTTTAGCATACACACGGATTGTGTAGGGTTCTATTGTACATTTTCTCCATACACTTTTGTCATTGAGTACCTAGTACTATTCTTTGTGGACACAGTTTGCTTACTGTTTAACAGTGCCAGCTAGAGCAGGAATCATAGAATCATAGAATCATTTGGGTTGGAAGAGACCTCCAACCCCCCTGCAGAGTGCAGGGACATCCCCAACTAGATCAGGTTGCTCAGAGCCCCATCAAGCCTCACCTTGAATACCTCCAGGGATGGGGCCTCAACCACCTCCCTGGGCAACCTGTTCCACTGTTCCACTACCCTCTTGGTGAGGAACTTTTTCCTAATATCAAGTATAAATCTACTCATCTTTAATTTAAAACCATTGCCGCTTGTCCTTTCACTACAGGCCTTTGTAAACAGGCCCTCTCCAGCCTTCTTGTAAGTTCCCTTTAGGTACTGGAAGGTCACTATTAGGTCCCCCCGAAGTCTTCTGTTCTCCAGGCTCAACAATCCCATCTCCCTCAGCCTGTCTTCATCGGAGAGGTGTTCCAGCCCCCTGATCATTTTTGTGGCTCTCCTCTAGACCTGGTCCATCATGTCCATGTCCTTTCTGTATTGAGGGCTCCAGAATTGGACACAGTATTTCAGATGAGGTCTCAGTAGAGCAGAGTAAAGTGGCAGAATCACCTCTTGATTTGCTGGTCACGCTTCTTTTGATGCTGTTCAGGATGCAATTGGCCTTCTGGGCTGCAATTGCACCCTGTTTGCTCATGTCCAGCTTCTCGTCCATCAGCACCGCCAAGTCTTTTTCTGCAGGGCTGCTCTCCATCATCTCATCCCCCAGCCTGTATTGATAGTGGGGATTGTTCCAACCCAGGTGCAGGACCCTGGACATGGTTTTGTTGAAGCTCATGAGGTTCACCTGGGCCCATCTCTCCAGCTTGTCCAGCTCCTTCTGGATGACATCACGCCCCTCCAACTTTTCTAGATGCTGGACCACAATTAGATTTGCTAGGAGAACTGGCCTCTAATTCTATGCTGAGAGGAAAGAAAGAGTCAGAGCATCAGGGCTCTGTCAATGAAGGCTGATATGACTGAAGATCTCACACAAGAGTGCTGGAGGGCACACTCAAAGCATCCAGAGTGCGACTGTAATCCCACTGCTGTGACCATATTGCTACTCCCAGGGAAATGCTTAGAATCATAGAATCATAGAACAACCCGAGTTGGAAGGTACCCACAAGGATCATCAAGTACAACTCCCTTTAGAAATAGGGCAAAACCCCAAGTTCACACAAGCTGACTAAGGGCATTGTCCAAGCATCTCTTAAACTCCACAAGATCTGGAGCCATGACCACCTCCCTGGGGAGCCCGTTCCAATGCTCCACCACCCTCGGGGTGAAAAACTTTTTCCTAACATCCAGCCTGAATTTCCCCCAGGACAGCTTCTTACCATTCGCCCGTGTCCTGTCACTGTCCACTAAAGAGAAGAGCCTAGCTCCCACTCCTCCCTCTCTGATGAGGAGGTTATAAACTGCAATGAGATCCCGCCTCAGCCTTCTCTAGTTCTCTAGAGTGAACAGGCCAAGTGATTTCAGCCTTTCTTCATATGACTTCCCTTCCAAGCCCCTAACCATCTTTGTGGCCCTCCTCTGGATGCTCTCTAGCAACTTCATGTCCTTGTATTGTGGGGCCCAGAACTGCACACAATACTCCAGGTGAGGCCACACCAGTGCCGAGTAAAGCGGGACTATCACTTGTCTCGTTCGGCTAGTGATGGAGTGCTTGATGCACCCCAGGATTTGGTTGGCTCTCTTGGGTGCTGAGGTACACTGCTGACTCAACTTCATTTTACTACCTATTCTTACCCCCAGATCCCTCTCAGCTGTGCTGCATTCCAGTCTAACATTCCCCAGAAAGTAGGTGTTTTTTTGGTTACACCTCCCCAAATGTAAAAACCGGCACTTACTCTTGTTAAATTTCATTTGATTTGTGACTGTCCAGACCTCTAACCTATCCAAATCTCTCTGGAGAGCCTCACATCCTCCAATGGAGTCCACAGCACCCCCCAACTTAGTATTGTCTGCAAACATACTTACTAGTCTTTCAAGACCTACATCTAAGTCATTTATAAAAATATTAAACAGTATTGGTCCCAAGATGGATCCCTGAGGTATCCCACTCATCACCTGCCTCCAGCCTGAATTAACTCCATTCACCACAACCCTATGGGCTCTATCTCTCAGCCAGTTGTATACCCACCTGATGATTTTTTATCTAGCTTAATGCTTGACATTTTATCTAAAAGAATACTATGGGAGACAGTGTCAAAAGCTTTACTAAAGTCCAAGAAAATGACATCAGTTGGTCATGCTTGATCAACTACAGAGGTAATTTCATCGTAAAAGGAAATCGAGTTTGTCAAACATGACTTCCCTTTTATGAACCCATGCTGACTAAGACTAATAATCGCATTGTCTGACAGGTGCTTATCTATGGCTCCCAGAATGATCCTCTCCATAATTTTGCCCCGTATAGAAGTAAGACTGACTGGCCTGTAATTACCAGGGTCATTCCTGTTACCCTTCTTGAAAATAGGAACCACATTAGCACACTTCCAGTCTGTTGGGGCCTTTCCAGATTCCCAAGAACCTTGAAAAATCATTGAGAGAGTGCCTGCTAAGACATCAGCCATCTCTTTAAGGACTCTTGGGTGGATTCCATCAGGCCTCATAGACTTATAAGGGTCTAATTGGAGGAGCAAATCACTCACCAGTACAGGGTCAGCTATAACATTGCCAGATTCTATGTTTATTTCTCATGACACTGGATATTGCATATTCCATCTGCCTCATTAAAGACAGAAGCAAATAAAGTATTGAATATTTCTGCTTTGTCAATGTCACTGTTTGTAAGGCTACCATTCTTATTTAGTAATGGACCAATATCATTCCTGATTGTCCTCTTACTATTAACATATATAAAAATGTTCTTTTTGCTATCACCCACAATACTGGCCAGCTTTAATTCTAATCAGACCTTGGCTGCATGGTTTTTTTCTCTACAACGTCAAACAGTTTCTCTGTAGACCTCCCATGTTACCAGCTTCTGCTTCCACTGGTTGTTAACATACTTTTTTTGTCTAATTTCCAGAAGAAGCTCCCTGCTTAGCCAAGCTGGCCTTTTGCTTCACCTACTTGACTTCCAACATTTTGGAATTGCCTGTTCCTGGGCTCTTAGGATATGGAACTTAAAAACTGACCAACTCTGATGCACCTCAGAACCTTCCAAAGTTTTTTCCCAGGGGACCTCACTAAGTAGTTTCCTGAGCAACCCAAAATCAGCTCTGCTCAGATTCATTGTAGTAGTTTTACTAATAGTTTTCTTCCTATCAGCAGAGATACAAAATTCGATTGCCTCATGATCACTGAGGCCAAGTTGGCCTCCTATGATCACATCACTCAGAAGGCCCTCTCTGTTAACAAGTAACAGATCCAGGAGAGCACCCATCCTTGTCGGTTCTTTATTACTTGCACCAAGAAGCAATCATCAATGTGTTTCAGAAATTTTCTAGACCTATNCAATGTGTTTCAGAAACCTTCTAGACCTATTAGTACCAGCTGTATGGTATTCCCAATTAACATCTGGTAAATTGAAATCACCCATAAGGACAAGGGCAGATGATTTACTAGCAACATTTAGCTCCTCAAAAAATAGTTCATCAATGTCTTCACACTGACTAAGCGATCTGTAATAGACTCACATAACCACATCGGCTTTATTTGATTGTCCTTTGATCCTTACCCAGAGACTCTCAACCTTATCACAATCAATAGTGAGCTGGGTGCACTGCAGCCCCTCAGTTATGTACAATGCCACCCCTCTGCCTCTTCTACCCTGCCTATCTTTCCTGAAGACTTTATACCCATCCATCACAGCACACCATTCACAGGACTCATCCCACCATGTTTCACATAGTCCAATAATGTCATAACTCTGAGACTGGGCTAGAACTTCAAGCTCCCCCTGCTTATTCCTCATGCTGCGTTTGTTGGTATAGTAACATTTCAAGAGTGATCCTTTACATTTGCTATTCTTTGAATCAGGCAAAAGTATCTTACCTGCACTTAGTCCCAGAAACCTTGAGAAGCCAACCCGTCCCTCCT
Organism: Bucco capensis; assembly: GCA_013396975.1. NCBI lineage: Eukaryota > Metazoa > Chordata > Aves > Piciformes > Bucconidae > Bucco > Bucco capensis. The sequence continues at coordinate 1,980 of VWZO01000547.1, read as the reverse complement.
CATTATCATGTCTTGTACTATCCCCTACCCCCTTCCAACCTAGTTTAAAGCCCTGTCAACCCTGCCAGCTCATGAGACATTACCCTTTTACCCCTATGAGTCAGTTGTTTCCCATTGTATGCCAACAGACCAGGAGAAGAATAAATCTTCCCATGATCAAAGAATCCCAAGTTCCAACGGTAACACCAGCACTGAAGCCATAAATTAAGAGAATGGATCCTCCTATTCCTATCAATATTTTCTTCAGCAACTGTGGGAAGTGAGGAAAATATTGCCTGAGCTCCTGATCCTTCCACTAAATGACCCAGGGCCCTGAACTCTTTTTTAATGGTCCTTAAGTTACTCACCTCCATATCATCAGATCCAGCTTGGATAACTGTAAGGGGATAATAATCTGTGCTCCTCACCAAACTAGGGAGTTTACTTGTGATATCTCTTACTTTGGACCCAGGGAGGCAGCAGACTTCCCTATGGTTTGGGTCCAGTCAGCATATCGGGCCTTCCATTCCCCTCAGGGTAGAATCACCAATTACAATAACTGGTCTTTTCTTCCTTACAGAGGCAGTACTAATGCGAGATGTAGTCTGCCTTACCCTGGGCAACTCTTCTAGCCCAGAAGAACTTGTGTCTCCATCTTCCCATGTTAACCTGTCTTGATCCAAGGCCTGATATCTATTATATGTAGGCACCTGGGAAGAAGAGGCAGGCCAGGAGAGGGCATGTCTGCCATGCCAAGCAGTGACCTGAATCCATTCTCCACTAACATCTAATTCTTCACTGTCATCTAATCCTTCTCCTTCTTCCGCCTGTTGGTGAGAGAACAATGGGGTCTTTCTATCACAAGGCGGAACCTCCTGTTGGGAACGTCCAGGGAGTGACTCCACCAGTCAATCTTCCTCTCACGGTCCCTAATAGTTCTTAACCTTTCCACTTCATCCTTCAGGGCAGCAACCAGGCTGAGGAGATTATCATACACCCAATGAATGTTTGTTGGTAGAGGCCTTGCTATCGCCATAATCACTTTAGGAAGGAGTTATTTGGCCAAAGCAGGGAGGACTATTTCCCAGTGCACCTGGCCCCCCTTGAAATGTGTTGTCTTTGTGGAGTCCAGCTGTCTTATGCAATAAACTGCAGTGAAAACAGGATATTTCCCCCATGCCTGACTGTAACAGGAGCACATACTGTGGACAGAGAGTGGGAACAAGCCTTCTTATCACTCTGAGTAGTAGCACAGCCTCATGCCATGCCAGTTACAGTCTCTTTACTCCATTCCCTATCAACAGCAAACATGGGCCAGTCCATTGGTTACCAGAATCAATGCAAACCTATTGATATGAGAAAAAACAGCCAGTCTGATCAGGTCATGACAGGCAATAACTGGGACTACAGTACTTCCACATTGCTTGAATCTGGCCTTTTTTATTTTTATTCCAAGCCAGTGCCAGTATTGTCCCCTCTGTGTTACAGTCCAGATAGCTACTGCATGACAGCTCCTGACCCATCTCATCTCTTGTCTTACACTCAGTGGCTGCTCTGTGGATATAAATCCCAGCCCCACAAACTAGTGCAGGGTTCATAGAATCATAGAACAGTTACAGCTGGAAGAGACCTTGAAGGTCATCGAGTCCAGCCTTTTTCCTAGCCCTATCACCCCACTAAATGATGCTCCCCAACACAACATCCAGCCGTCTCTTAAACACCTCCAGGGACGGTGACTCAATCACCTCCTGGGTTGGAATGACCTAAGCACTGCTTCCACATTAGATTGTTAATAGTGAGCATTTTCACCCCGCACTTTTGAAACTATGTGGAAAGAATATGCATGTAATAGGACTCTAATGCAGCCCCATTCACCTCATAAAAAAATTGCCAGAGCTGTACTACAGAAGCTCATCCTAAAAATCAGTCAAGAAAAAAGTCCCAGATGCCATAGCAAAATATTGGTGGTTAGATCATTTCCTGATCCCTGGGTGGCAGAGC
>VWZO01000544.1:26125-48593 GCA_013396975.1 Bucco capensis | reverse complement strand
ATCCCACCTGCCACCTGCAGGTCAGGTGCCTGGTATATCAGCCTACGATTGAAAAATCCAAATCCCTGCCTGTACCACCAGTCCTGGAGCCATAAGTTAACCTCATAACTCTCTCTGTTCATCTCCTTGTTGGTGACTGCCACTGAAGGGATAGAGGAGAAAATAACTTGTGCTCCTGATCCCTTAAGCCACTTCTGCGGTGGTGGAGCACAGGAACAGGCTGCCCAGGGAGGTGGTTGAGTCTCCATCTCTGGAGATATTCAAAACACGACTAGACACCATCCTGCACAACCTGCTCTAGGTTATCCTGCTCTGGCAGGGGGGTTGGACTAGATGATCTCCAGAGGTCCCTTCCAACCCTTCACACACATTCTGTGGTTCTATGATACAGTACTCTATAATCCAGTACTTGTCTTATCCTTGATCTAGTAAATCACAAATTACAAATTTACAAAATTACAAATACCCCAATTTCTTCTCACACATTCTGACTGAAGTCCACAGATGAAAAATGAGGCAGATTTTATTGTATTACAGCTATTAGTCAATATAAAACAGTGGAACAGGAAAATAGAAAGGTAATACTCCTTTTCCTAATCCAACATCCAATTACAGTGCTGCAGTTAGTTAAGTGACTACAGTTTTACTTCTGTGGATTTTAGATTGTAAGATTGTATAACAAAAATGATATTTGAAGAAAGAATTTGGATAATATTTCTTACACCAAGGGTTCCACAAATTCCTACCTCCAGCAGCAGAAACATCAGTGATAGCAGCAGTAGTCATGCTGGTGGCACTGATACTCAAGTGAAGAGTTTGAGCACATCTATTTTAAGTTTCTTCCAATAACTACTCCAGAATTATCTAAGAATTAGTTGGTTGTAGCTGCCAATGCGGAGCTGCTTACTCCAAAGCTCCTGTCAGAGCCTTCTGACAAGGTATGTTAGCCACTTACCAGAGCAATGCTTGAAGACACTCGCAAAGGCAGTTACTGATTGGTGGCAATAGTATATATGGACGCAGTCAAGTAAATGCTTCCAGAATAACACTAGGAAGTTCCACCATGCCCATGCATGTATATAATGTACCAAATCATAGTTTTAACACATCTTTCAGATGGTTTTACTTATTTTCTTCTCAAACTGTCAAGGTAACAGCTCTATTAGCACAGTAATTTAATTTTAACTTGTAGTTAGTACAGAGGCAAAGAAAATCATCAGTGAGTTTCCTAATCTTACCCAGGTAACAGATCTGCAATCTTAGTGCAGAGACCGAACACAAGGTGTTACCTGCTTTCCAAAAATAAGTGTCATAGACATCTTTGTAGCATTCACTCCCAAAAGAACGAGAGACAAAATAAGTTTACCTTTCATTGAGTCAGAGTTCTCAGAACTTAGTATTTTTGACGTCTTAGTACCTCTATCATATAGTCATATGAGCAATTCTTACCTTTTCAAACATGATAAAATATTATGAAGTGGTATCAGTAGCAAATTCAAGAATATAAAGATACACAAACTGCTACAACAGAAAAAATACTATTCCTCTATGTAATGATGATTTGTGACATACCTGTTCACAAGCATTTAGTTTCTCTTCCAATATGTGAATGGTACCCCTCAGTTTATCATTTTCATCTACAGAAATAAAATCTCTGTGACACACTGAAAAGTACACTTTGACAGTATTGTTAGAATGAAAGCAGAATAAAGAATTTGCTTTCATTTTTTGACTTGTTTGAACTTTGAGAAACTCTCTAAACAAACAGGATAATCATAATTTACAGAACTAAGTAATATCGGTCTCCATATTGTTAACAACAAAAATAATAGTTTAATGATATTTGCCTGCTGTTTCTACTTTGAACTCTCTTTGGCCTTCTCACAACTAATGCATTCAAGAAAATCTAGACACAAAGTCTTTCGCTCAGAAAATAAAAGATTATTACAGTTATAGCAGTTTTGAATGGGAAGACTCAATGTTTTAAGCACTTGTTTCTCAAAACCTAGAAAGAAGAACCTCAAAAAAAAAAAAAGCACTTAGAAAAAGCACATAATACTTTTTTTTGATTGTTAAAAGTTGTTGAGTATTAAAACCAGCTATATACTTCCAATTTTTAGTGGTTTACAAATATTTCTGCTAAAATGACTTGAACACAATGCAAGTATAAATTTAACTCCACGCTGTACAGCTAAACTATGGTATAAAGATATACCAAATATTTATATATTTTATATATTTTTATATTTTAATTTAAAATAGAATGCATAGTTGTTTAGCATTTATGGATAACAACTGAATTTTAATAATACTGCATTGAGAATTAAGACTCTGTTCTAAATACTGTGCATAAATACCTGAAGAAACTACAGCCCAAAAGTTAAATGATACTTTCTCACTCTCTAAAAAATTGTCTGAAATAAATTTAAAGCCCAGCTATTGATTTAAAAAACCCTTCATTGAGGCAGAACTTCTTTTACATGTGGATTCTAAATAGGATAATTGTAATAGACATTCATTAAGAACCAAAATCTGCAGAAGACTGATTTTAGATACACTTTTTCCATTCTGTTGGCTGACAGTGAGTTGCTCTCTCTGAAAAAAACCCCAGTAAATACAAGCAAGAAAAAAGCCAAACAAATTCCTGCTCATTGTAAGTTACAGTAAGGTACATCATCATATATAAGAACGTTTTTGCTTTTACCTTTCACATTACACTGGTTTTCAATGGTTTGCGTTAGACCTTTTATCACGTTCTTCAGAGTAGTACATTCTAAAAGAAAAGAAATACCTTGTATTTTTTAATAATTTCTTCTCAAATTAAATTTTATATTTTGTTTACAATTTTTTCTCAAATATTTCATAATCATCTTGATGAAATACTAGTCTAAGTCTTCTTATTGACTACAGAAATAAGTCAGATTATTATTACATGATTACTACTTAATTCTAGCTTTTAGTTTGAAGATAGATTAAAAACAATTTTATGAAGTGGTACAAACAATTTCATAAAACTATTACATTTTCATTTCTAGCCAGAAAACAAGGATGTTACTTCTGGGCTATATGGAAGTTTTCTGTATCAACATTCTAGTGATTTGACATTCTAGTGATCTGACAGCAATTTTGCTGAGATTTTTCTTAGGAAAACCAACACTATCCACTCCTTGCAGTTTCACACTTCCTTTTTAATGCACAGTAACATTCATCTTGTGGTTCAACATAAACTTGGAGAGATTTAGAATATGCTACTATATCTCCATTATCTCATTTTAAACAAAGTAGTTATGTGTGTGTGTGTGCAACTTATCAGTTTACATATCTGTATTTAATAATTTCATTTTTTTTTAATTTGTGTGTTTAATATTTGAGCACCATGTGGACTGCCTGTAATAAAACTTATGGGTTTTGTTAAATATTTTTTAGTATCTTACGTTCGTTGTAAGCTTATCACTAAAGTTACAATGCTTTCAAAGACTGAGAAGACTGAGGACACTGAAACTGAGTTTGCTTACTCTTAAAAACTTCTTTCCAATTTCCAGAGTACCAGTGCATTTCTTACATGGCTTTTAATCTCCATAACAGCTAAAGTAAGCTAAATAACTCATCTTGTAAGACCAAAGCTCCTGTGAAAATTGTAGATCATATAATTAAGGACTACATTAATAACAATGGGGTCAGAAAGATGAATTAAGATCTCAGCTCAGAGATTCATTTTACTGCTCAGTCTTTTCGACTTTTAGTCTATTCTTCCATCAAGTCCTCTTTTCATGCAGCTGAGTATGTCAGCCAGCTGTATTCTCCCGCTCCATGCTTTAAAAAAACCAGTAGAGGGAGCACGAAGAGCACAGAAACATTTCTTGCATTCAGTTCCTGTACTGGATCAAAACCATTTGTGGAAAAGCCTTATTCAAATTTGGAAACACTAGGACAGCATGCTCACTTGTACCAAGCAGTAACCACTACAACTTTTCTCCCATTTGAAAATGTATGGAAATAAACCCATGCACAAATTCATGCACAAATCATAAAGACTTCTACATATTTGAGTAAATAAGACAGCAGCTAGTCTTACAACGAATTGCAGCTATTTAAGAGTAAGCCACTCTTTTGTCCTGTCCCAAGAATATCTGCTTATCTTTCTTTCCTTTAAAGGATGTATATTGGCAAATCCCCTATGTAATTATAGTTATGACTGAAAAACATTACTGGGAAACCACAAGTTTTTCTTGCCTACATTAAGGAGGAAAACACAAAATTTTGCTGAATGGTCACAGCTTTTTAGATTACTGGCATAGCATCTGTCATGGATTCTGTGTTGTTTCTTCTGTGTAAAGGGTATTCCACTCATACAGAAAGACTGAACCACCTAAGTGCTATTTTCCATGTTTAATAGCTATAATTTATTGCAGTTTCTTCCATCTGCATTTATAATTGAAGCTATTGCCTTTTTTAATGGGGCAATTACATGAACCCATTTTTCCTCTCACACCTTTGAAATATTAAGTGATATGTAATCCTGAAGATGCTAAAGAGAGCCATCTTAAGTGTTCCATAGACAATGATGAGATTGATTTCTTTTTAGGAGGTACAGTAGATTTTAGTTCAGAATTGTAGCCTGCACAACAAAAATCTACTTAGTCACTATGGAAAAGGTTTAGCAGAAGACAAAAAAAGGAATGCCAGATGTGTCTGTCTGAAGTGATCTGCAATGACTTACACTAACAATCTGTCGTTCTGAATCTTCCCTTTGTTTAGCAAAGAACACATCAAGAGAAAACAAAGCTCATTTATGACCTTTTAGAACATGTATGTGCTTGCCTAGTTGTTCATCTTTTCCCACCTTATCTTTGGTTCGAGTGTTTCACTCTCCTCCTTCCCTTGAGATTTAGAAGTTTTTTTTCTTTCCTTGCATTTCCTTCAGAATTCCCACTCTCCCGTTACCCCAAGCAGTTCTAGAGAGACTTCTTGCAATCAAGGACATCAAGAAGCCCTCAGGTTCTCACTTATATCTATTGTTGAAGATTTCTTGGGGCATGAAGTGTTATTCTTGTTTCTGTTTCTCATTCTAACAAAGACTTCTTCAGCCAGGACAAAACTCACTTCCTTCAGCCCACCACCTCTAGCAGCCACAAATTCTTCATGGTATGCATAACAATAGCTTTTCCTTCCATAGTGCTTTCTTTCTGCTCCTCTGCTCTATGCAGCATGTTTATTTTGAACTGTATGTGAACCATTCACCAGCATGGTCTTTCATGTTTTTTCTTTAGCTATTCTGTGAATTGCTTTTTGGCCTACTGATAAACCTTACATTCTAAGGCTGACTTATCTATCCTGTAAATTAATTTGCTTTTTTGTTAAATTTGTAATTTAAAGAGCATTTAAGAATGCTCTTCAATTTGAGAATGTGTATACATGAAGATTGTATGTTGACACTGTTCATCAAGAAATTGAGGCAGCCATCCAAACCCAGCAATTTCAGTAGCTTTTGGACCAGCTCTTCCAATGATACACTTTCAGGAAATGTGACTGAGCTGGATTTTAGGAAGCAGCTTGAGACATAAAGTGAGGAGAAATCTTTTTTCCCAAGCCACAGCTAGCAACATCACTGTATAAAAGCCATTCTCACAACTAGAGTCTATTAGTATAACAGTCACCAGGATAAGAATGGAAGTATCAATGCTACATGTGGTCCCTTGCATCTTCTCCAGTTCTGCATAGGATCCCTCTATAGCCCCATTGACAATAGTGGGTTTTTTTAATCCCAGAGTGCTTTGGCTTTCAAAGAGGTTTTACAGAGAACTGAACTGTTAGAAATAACACTTCAAGTGCTCTGATTCTGAGTATGCTACTACCTCTAATGAAGGATTGGGTTTGCAGGTGAATTTGATAAACGTACAAAGACTACTTCTATCATTTCAAAAAGAAAAAGCAAAATGCTTTAGAAATATTATATACTTACTATTATTTGTAATCACTACACCATTTGTAAGTCTTTTTGAAATAATTGTAACATTACAGTCATTCGTGATCTCCAGTAACAAGACAATTGTTTATCTGAAGGCTCCTGTGACAGCATCTACTAAAGATTATGGCATTTTGCTGTCTAAGATGTTTTGTGAAACTCTGCTTTCTGATCACCACTAATGAATACAGTTGAAAAATGTAAGCGTACAAACACCTCATGCCATGATACTTACAGGTAAGTGCTATAAACTAATAGAACATCCATGATAATACTCTTAATTTCTGAACACATTCTATCCTTTTGGCATCTCTTGTTTACATTTTACTTCCTTATCATCAAGTAGCTTTTGGAACCACCTCTTGGATGTCCTACATTGTTTCAAGTTCTTCCTTTCAACTTTTTTCTTTGTTTTTTGTTTTGTTACTGCTACTAATAGGTCTGTAATTTCTTTTATTTTTGGCTAGGATCCTTATCTTCCAGTAATTGTCTCCTATCTATATCCCTAATTTGTACGAGTACTATGACTTCAATATTATTAAGATGTATTTTTTCCTAATTATCTCTGCTGCTAAAACTTTAGTTCATATTTCATGCTGGTTGCTCTGATATTTTTACTTGGACTTCTGCCATTCATTTTTTTTTTCCATTATGTATTTCAAAACAGCTCCAGAGGTCATTCTCCTCAGCTCTTTTAAATCAGCTTAAATATTTCCTCAAATTATTTCACTCCTACCTCATTGAAGTGAGGCATGGCTATTTACGAAGCTCAAATCTCTCTGCTGACTTTTATCCACTCATTTCATGCTTACTTCCACAGTCCTTGTTGCAGTCATCCTAGCTGCTCTGATGTCCTGAGTTGTCTCTTTCACTTTCTGAGATCTTTCATCCCATAGCTTTTATGGTAAGAATATTTTCTTCTTTTTGTCCACCATTTACTTTCCCTCTTTTAAATCTATTTTGTATAAACATCCTTCTCAGTTTTTGTGAATAATAAGGCCTCTTGATCTGTTTCTGAATGACTGTCCTATTTCATTTTGTGCTTAATAAAGCACTTGCAAATGGCTCTAATGAATATCATAGTATCAGAGTATGTCAGGGATTGGAAGAGACCTAGAAACATCATCTAGTCCAACCCCCCTGCCAGAGCAGGATCACCTAGACCAGGTCACACAGCAATGTGTCCAGGCAGCTCTGCAATGTCTCCAGAGAAGGAGACTCCACAGCCCTCCTGGGCAGCCTGTTCCAGTGCTCTGGCACCCTTACTGTAAAGAAGTTCTTCCTCAAGTTAATACTAAACCTCCTGTGGTCCAGCTTGCTCCCATTCCCTCTTGTCCTAACATTGGATGTCATTGAGAAGAGGCTGGCTCCCTCCTCCTGACACTCACCCATAACATATTTATAAGTATTAATGAGGTCCCCTCTCAGTGTCCTCTTCTCCAGGCTGAAGAGACCCAGCTCTCTCAGCTTGTCCTCATAAGGCAGATGTTCCACTCCTTTAATGATCTTGNTCTGGGCTCTGTCCTTTGGCCAGTTCCCAATCTATCTCACAGCACGGTTTCCCAATCCATACTTCTTAAGTTTGGCTATGAGGATACCATGGGAGACAGTATTGAAAGCTTTGCTAAAGTCAAGAAAAACCACATCCTCTGCCTTCCCCTCATCTATCTATCTAGTTATGCCATCATAAAAGGCTATCAGATTAGTCAAGCATGACTTCCCCTTATGGAATCCATGTTGACTACTTGTGATAAGCCTCCTTCCCTCCAAATGCTTGGAGATGGTGGCAAGAACCAGCTGTTCCATCACCTTTCCAGGGATGGAGGTGAGGCTGACCGGCCTATTGTTATCTGGGTCGTCTTTCTTGCCTTTCTTGAAGATTGGGATAACATTGGCTTTCCTCCAGTCCTCAGGCACCTCTCCCTTTCTCCAGGAGCTCTCAAAGATTATGGGGAGCAACTTAGCATTAAGCTCTGCCATTNCTCCTAACTCTCTTCCTAGATTTCCTACTCTTTGGGATGCACTGACCTTGAGCCTGAAGGAAAAAGTGCTTGAATACTAGCCAGCTTGCTTGGGCCCCCTTACCTTCTAGAGGCCTATCCCACAGGACTTTATCAATCAGTTCCCTGAGAAGGCCAAAGTTGGCCTTCCTGAAATCCAGGGTAGCGATCCTGCTCTTATCCCTGTGCCTACTGCCCACAATCCTGAACTCCACCAACTCATGCTCACTACAGCCAAGGGTGCCCCCTGCCTTCACATCCTCAACAAGTCCCTTTTTATTTGTTAGTACAAGGTCCAGCACCACTCCTCTCCTTGTCGTTTCCTCCACCATCTGAGTTAGAAAGTTGTCATCAATGCTCTGGAGGAGCCTACTGGACTGCGTATGCCTGGCTGTGTAAGTCTCCCAACAAATGTCTAGGTTATTAAAGTGCCCCATGACAAACAGAGCCTGTGATCTCGAGGCCACTTCCAACTGTTTATAGGAGGCCTCATCAGTTTCATTATCCTGATCAGGTGGCCTGTAGTAAACACCCACTACAATAACTCCCATTCTAGACTCCCCCCTAATTCTTACCCACAAGGTTTTCCACCTGCTTATCATTGCCACCCAAGGAGAGCTCAATACATTCCAAATGCTCTCTCACATAGAGAGCAACTCACCTCCTCACCCTGCCAGCCTATCTCTCCTAAAAAGGACATAGCTATCCATGACAGTGTTCCAGTCATGTGAGCTGTCCCACCATGTCTTAGTGATTGCAATGAGATCATAAGGTCAAAGTTCCATCCAGTTCACTATCCCACTATCCCAGTAGAAAATACCTTAGGAAAGAGGAAAAAAAGCTGGGTAAGTAGTACTCTTAATATATCCTCTCAGCTTCCAAAACACAAAAATAAGGGAGACCCAAGTGAGAGCTAATGTCTTTGTGTTTAATGAAATTGTTAATTTGGTTACATGTATTTTTCTAATCTTTTAAACTAATCTGTTCTTCTATTATCCACAAGCCTCTGAAGAATTGATTCAACAAATTTATTTGGTCATGTATGGAAAAGTTCCTCCTTTTGTTTGCTTTAAATCAATCAACAAATTTGGTTTCCATATAGTTCTCTTATTATATTAAACAGAGGACTTGGTGATCCTGGGGGTCTTTTCCAGCTTTGGTGATTCTGTGATTCCCTGGTCACTTTCTGTATATCATTCACAATTTTACAGCTATGTATCAAATCAGTTCTATTCCTTCTCTTTAGACTGAAAAGTTCCCAATCAATTAAGTCTTTCTTCAGATGTTCCAAGATTGTGACCAAGCCTGTGAAGGCCTCAAGGGCATTCTCCTCCACCCACCTCCTGGGTGTTTGACCTGATCCAGTTGGGGATGTCCCTGCCCACTGCAGGGGGATTGGACTAGATGATATCCAGAGGTCCCTTCCAACCCAAACCATTCTATGATCCTATGACTGGCTGATGTAGAAAGCACACAGCTGGTGACCTTGAAGAAAGCTCTTTGAAGAAATCTAGAAGACTCAGAAATGGCTGCCCCTTCTTCCCTTGGCAGCCTGTTTTAAGCTGCTTTCGCCTTCACCTCACCTTGGGCTATGCTGCAGCTGTGTTGCAGCTACATACCATGTAGATCTAGACACTGCTCATGACCTAGGGAATGACTTCCTGGCTTGATTTCAGACCTGCCTCATCAGTAAGGACCTGCTAGTGATCACTAGACCATGTCTGGCCCTTGTTACCGCTTCTGAACCTGATCCTGACTTAACCTCCTGTCTTGACCTTGGACCTATTCCATTACTATGTATTTGTTTGCTAATGAAGACTTTTGGCTGACCTATCACTGGGCCAGCCCTGCATGGGTGCTGTGGGAGTGAGTCTTGGCTAGTAAAGATCCTACCTCTCTGGGCCTTGTTATGTGATTGGTTCACAGTTCCCTGTCCCTTGCTCCTCCCTTTCAGAAGGCAGCAGAATATGCAATCAAGAATTCACCTAGCTCTTTTCTCATTGGGCAAAATGTTTCTGGTGGACAGGTGAAACGCAGGATTTGTCATATTGATACCAATGGAACATCTCAGCTAGGGGCATGGTGTCAGTATTGACCTTATTTTTCCCAAATGTTGACCCCATTTTTCTACATGGACATCTGAGCTGCTTATGGATTAATGTGAGTCAGAGGCTAGCACTTTCAGGAAAATTTCTAATGTCAGTTTGCTTTAAAATGCTGGCTTTGTAAGCTATGGCATTCACTAGAAGCTCAAGAGGCCTGTACGGATGGGAAAGGCAAACCTGTGGGCATAATAACATCAACAGGTGTACAAAGCTCACCTGATCCTCTTTCCCTCACAACAAATTGTTTCCTTGGAAAAGGAGGTAACACAAAGAAAAGTAAAATGGTGAAGGGGAAAAATGGAAGAAAATACAAAAAGGAAGTTTTTATTTTATAGGTGCTGCATGCACTCAAAAATCTCATAAAGTGGATGAATATTAACATCAACTGGAATATAAGTAGTTTAATAAGTATAAGTAGTTTAATAAGTAATATAATAATATTATAATTATTATATTATTTATAATATTATAAGTTTAATAAGTCGTTTAATGCATTTTCCATATACGTTTGTGGATAAAGTTACCTGGTTTATGCAAATGCGATGGAGTCTATTACATGACCCAAGATTAAGCACTGCTAATTTTCAGACACTATCTTAGATCCTTGGTATTTTATTTTGTTATTTATATGACTGAAAAAATGGAACTATTTCTCAGAACTTCCTGAATATATGAAAAATCATATTGTTTAAAAAAAAAAATAACTTACCTTCTTTTATTGATTCCTCCTTTGATTGGCTTAATGTTAACAACCTGTTACATTTTTCCAGCTGAAGAACCAGTGTGTTATTTTCTTCACTAATTTCTGTTATTTTCTAGAAAATTGGAAAAATACTGAAGTTACATCAGTATGTTTTAAGTTTTAACTCTTGAGTTTTAATTTATTATAACATTTAACAATTTCACAGAGGTGCTGCCACAAACCTGTATTATTTACCACTCTGAAAATTCTGTTATAGAGAACAATGCTAGACTTGAGAGCCTGTGCGACTGCGAGTTTACCCTGCAAAACTAGAGAATGTTGACTTGCATAACTAGCTATAAACTGCTTTCTCAATTCTGTAATCCACAGTCTGGATCAATCCTTAGCAACATCATTTCTACTGCTTTGCATATGAAACTGTCAGTGCCCTTGCTGGGCACCAACACGAGTAATGGGTGTAAATAGGAATTGGTATAAAGTGTTTTTTCCCATGAGAAAAGCTAAATTTATTTCAGGTATGCCTTTTATAGTACCGTTGCGTGGATTTACTGACCAGGAAATCACCAGAGAGCAGACCAACATGGGTCTAACAAGAAATACAGTACAGATTTTCCTCAGTGGATCAATCTTTTAAGAACTGGCATATCTATAAAATAAAAACAGCTCAATGCTTATAGAATATAAGATGCTTCTGTTATGGCAATGATATTTTTCTAGAGCAAGGAACAATTTCTGAAAGGGTAGTCCAGCAGAGTTGTGTAATATTGTTACCTACAACAGCAGCTTCTGATAGAAAGGGGTGTTACCATGCTTTTACTGAGAAGATAAAATTGGTGTATACACCATGAAAATTCCAGCACAGAAAAAAAGGCTTCTCAAAGTCCACAGAAGTTACACATATCACTCTGAGATACAGTCAATATTAAAGGTATATTAATAAGAGAAAGCTGATTGCGCTTAGAAGAAATTTTCACTTGAAAAGCTTATTGTCACAAAATACTAATAGAGTCAACATTTTTTATTATCTTCATTTACCTTTTCTATCTCTGAGAAGTTATTTAAAAGTTTGTCAACATTCACCACACCAATTTTCTTCATAGTTTCTTGATGGCTTTGATTCATTTGTTTCTGGGCCTTATAATCCCGTGACCACTCTATATAAAAAGATAGATCTATGAATTCATATATTTCTTATTCAAACTATGTCAAAAGGTTTCATATGCACAAATGTGAGTAAGACAAAGACACTTCTTTGGTTTTAATTAAAACTCTTTTTGTATGTGAAGCTAAACCTCAATCAACCTAAGATCTTGCATTTCTAGGAAACACAATGGGCATCAGAAAGCCCAAGGAAAATCTATCAAACTATTAGATGATATAGCTGAATTCAGATTTTTTTGCTGTAACTAAAAAAAAAATAAAAAATTCCAAACCTGGATCCACTTACATAGACAAAATGAAATAATTTTACCTTAATGTGTTAGTAGTCTGCATATAAGATACTTTTAAGACATATGATGAATTTCTTTTTAGATATGCTGTTAAAACAGGCTGATCTTCATGTCCCCACTTTAAAAAGTAGGAAAATCAACCAATCAATCAAAACATTTACTCATTCTCTGTTTTGTGTCTTTTAGACAACAGATAAAATCTTGTTAAGTTTTACAATATTAAAAAAATTGTTACTTAAGCGAATGAGAGTTTATCAGGCACATTAATGTAGGATCTAAACCTTCTACTTGTGTAGGCATTTTAATACTTAACTACTCAGGCTTAAAGTTACTTACATATTTTCACATAAAACATTTGCATTAATATCAGCAATGAGACACTGCAGCACATAAACCTTCCGTACCAGTAAAAAGACAGTATTTTGAAAAGCACCCATGTAATTCCAGATTATTAACATGATTCCTGTTTTTAGTAGGAATTCTACTTATAGAATCTTTAATATCTATTTGCAAGATGGATCTGAAAGACACAATATGAATGCTTCTAAAAATATTGAAACTACTGCTAAACATCAGGCTCCATGAAACAAAAATTCCATACAAAGCCATCACTTCTATGTGGTAATGTATGAACTGTATTTTTACAAATAACAAAAAAATGAGAGAGTTGAACTAGAAATTAGAATGTATGCACTACCCAGAAACTGAAGAGGTTTCCAGAGAGAAATACTTACAGTGGTTAGGTGGAAATAGATATGTAAAGGAGCAACTACTAAGCAGGAATGAAAATTACAAAACTTAATTATTTTCTCACTAATTAGATATTAACAAGTTTTTACATGTATGTAAACAGTTACATATTTCAATATTCTATTAGTTGATAATCTAAATGTATACTACGAATGCGAAGACCTGATCTTTCCAGCCCTTTTCATGAGTAGTATTTTATCTCTTCATCAATCATTGTTTCTTTTCATCATGCTCTGAAAACTATGGTTTACCCTCTAAATTTTGCATGAAGGATGGGAGTTTGGGGAGCTGCCATGTTGTCTGCCATTTTTGTTTTGTGTTTCCTTATTCCATGGAACCATTTGCTTTCTCAGAAGACAGGATGTGCTCAATGGTTGGCAGCAATAAGGCAACACGGCCACTGGGAATAAAACTCCTGCTGCACTTAAACAGTAAATTAAATATAATATGTGGTATTACTAATGTAATGTTTTTCCATCAGGAAAAATCGTCACTCTTTTTTCTGTGTGTTATTGTTATTATATATGCTCTATCTTCACAAGGCATTTTTGTTTAGACTCCCACTCCTGTTTTGGACTATGATATTTATCTTACTGGGGGAAAATAAAGATTTAAAATATGGTTTTGATTGTCCTAAACCAGAGCTTTTTATTTAACCTCTCTTTACCCCCTTGCCATCTGTTTTCTCTCAGTACCCCTTTTAAAGGATACTGATGATCTGATTTTGGAATTTAAGGTTTATTTTTTGCTTCATATAGTACTGAAGTCTGTATTTACAACCAAAATAAAATGAATATATATTAATTTTTAACTGCATCTTTCTATTGAATATAGTAATTTTTCAGCTATTGGCCCTTCAAATAGTCTGTTTTCCTGAACTCCAACCGTCTTTAAGAGAGGCACCTGACACTGGCATTGATTGTAACCTTTCCTGAATTCCTCATTCTTTGGAGACCCTGAGCGTCTTAAAACAATGGTCTGCAGCCCAAAACTATCAAGTGGCAGTCACAAGCGGGATGAATCCCATGCCCTCAACCGGTTTCACAGGGAGCCGCAGCAGGACAGAGGCAACGGCTGCACCACTCCAAAGGCCCCCGACACCGCCCGAGCCGTAGCTACGCATTTTTCCTGCGTTCACCCCTGCATTTTCTCTACACAAAGTGCCCTGGGTAGAGGCAAAACCTTCTCCTCACAGCCCCACATGCGCCAGACACTCAAAGCACTGCCTTTTACTCCTCAGTGCGCGGGTATCGACATACGAAGCAGGGCGATAGGAGACAAGACAAATTCCTCACCCTGCCCCGCTCCCCCTTAGCCGCCTGAGAAGAGCCACCCTGCGCGCACCGAAAGGCGGGAAACGCGCTCCGCCAGCGGAGTGTACTACTACTGATCCTGTGGGGGTCGCTCCACACCACTTCCCACCGGCCCGCTGGTGGGCCTCACCGCATATCGGCGGCTGAGCGATGCTGTCTGAGGCACCCGAGGCCGCCGCCTCGCCCTGCGCGGGCGGGCAGGGGAGAGGGGTTTCGCTGATTGAAGAGGGTGCGGCTAATGGCTTAGCATTAGTGTTTACAGGATGTATCAAAATACAGGTTTAATCATTTGTAGCAGGACACTGGTGAGCAGTAAATTTCTGATGTTACTTATATGAATTCCATAATCTTGTAATCTCAACATGAGTGTTCTATGATGCAAGATGAACTAAAAAGAAAGGAAGGTAAACACTAGGTAACCTGGAAATTAAGTTTCCTGTTATGTGTATCATTTTGTGACTCTGTGAAAACCTACATTTGTGATCTTCAGATGGAGTCATTATGCTTAGATCTAAAAATCATACCATATTCTGTGTTAGCTGTACTGCATGATCAACATTATATGACTTTGGTTTGACTTCTGAAATAACTTTAAATTACTACAGATGGAAATCCAGCTCACAGTATCATGCTGTTTACATTTTACAGGTCTTTGTCTGAAATAGCCTGTGTTCATCTGCAGCATAACTTTTCATAAAATATTTTGCTGTATGGTATTGAAGGTGGACAGTGTGTTCCAGTACTTGGTTGCATAGACAGACTGCTACGTGCTGTTTCCAAGAGGAAAAAAGCCACTCATACGTCATCAGATCCTAACAGACCTTTGCAGTTATTTAGGTTGTCACAACAATATTTTTATTTTCAAAGTCTCAACCATCGCCTAAGCAGGAGTGAAAACACTAATGAGTTGCATAGCTCGTTTGCTCTGTCTGACATGGAGGCTCATTTATGCTGACCTTGTTTAAACTTTCTCATGTGTATACATATATATATGTGCCCAAACAGAAATCATATATCTAGACTAAATACTTTAACTACATTAATAGAAAAGTTTAATCTATGCTAAGGGAAAAAAAGCCTATCTGCACACAGGCAAATTTGCATATTCTTATGACCTGAGTTCTTCAGTAGTCAAGTAATTTGCTTTAGATTGTATCACTATAATCCATTTTGAGTCAGTTTCAGAGAGAAAATAATTATGCAGGAACAGATTGTTGATTTTGATGATTTGCTTCTGTAAAACTTGAGGTCATTGGAATAATTTTCTCATGCAAAGGTATTCACTTTACAATTTATGCTGCAGCCATGTTAGCACTTCAACCATGCCAAAACTCTGTCCTGCAAGATAATGTGAGAGTTTACAAAAAACATTTGGAATGCTTCATTTGGAAGCGTTTAACAGATTGTCTATCCAGTTTAGATAGGACATGACAAAGAAGACTGATGAACCTTAGGGATGAAGAGGAATAGAGAAAGAAAGACAAAGGGAAAGAATCACTTTCACTGGCTTCCAAGTAAATGAGAATGCATTGCTTTTCTTTTCTATTTTACAATGAATTTATCTTTCTGTTGACATACTGATGGGTTAAACTGTCATAACGTCAATTTTAAGTATAATAATTATATTGCTGGAACACCTCTCCTACGAGTACAGACTGAGAAAGTTGTGTTTGTTCAGCCCAGAGAAGAGAAGGCTCTGAGGATGCCTCATCAGGACTTTTCAGTACTTAAGGGGTACCTAAGAGAAAGATGGAGACAGACTTTATAGCAGGGCCAGTTGTGACAAGGCAAGGGGTAATGGTTTTAAACTAAGAGAGGGTAGATTCAGACTAGATGTAAGGAAGAAATTTTTTCGCAATGAGGGTGGTAAAACACTGGAACAGATTGCCCAGAGAGGTGATACACATCCCATCCCCGGAAACATTCAAAATCAGGTTGGACAGGACTCTGAGCAATCCAATCTAGTTAAAGATGTCCCTGCTCGCTGCAGGGTGGGTGGACTATGTGACCACCCAAACATTCTGTGATTCTAATGCTGAACTTCTGATCTAGTTTTCTTGTACTTCTGAAAAAATCAGGGTAGTAGTGAGTGATTGAACCACGCAAATGTGCGTGTTTGTTTTCTAAATACATCTAGTACACCATAAAAACTTACTGCTTTTTTAGGGACTACATTTTCCATAGATTATCTTATCTTACCTAATTGATCCCTTTAGTCTGAGGGAGTCCATTTGGACAGTGTTTTCTTTGTTTTCTTTTGTTGCTTACTTTTTCCTCCACTGACTATCAGCCCTTCTTCTGCGGAAGTTAAAGAGTTGTGGCTAGTCTTGTGTGACAGTCTGTAAATCACTTGGGGTCTCCTGTGGCCCCTGGTGCAATAACTGTGCCAACAGCAGAGGGAGCATTAAACTCATTGCCCACGGTAAAGTGTGGGGAGTGATACCCATGTTCCTATAATCCTTGTATGGGTAGGATGAGCTCATTAGCCTTCTGGCAGTCATCCTAGGAGAAGGACAACTCTAATTCCAAACCCGGGCATATGGAGCTCGTTTAGCCCTGTATGGTCTTCCATCTAAGAGGTTAAACCTCTGTCCTAAGGACCTCGCTGCCAGCATCCAAGCTTGCTAGGCCCTGGCAGATGAACCTTAGGACTAAAGGGTGGGTCCAGCTCTGTGCATGCTGTGTCTCACCTAAAAAAAATCCATTCCGCAGGCTCAAGAGTGATATCCACTATCCTCTTTTTATCAGCGCGCTTGTAAAAGGTGCTGATGCGGAGCGTGGATGAAGCCCTCCCTGAATCTTTTTTCACGAAGCCTAGCCACGACGAGTCTTGTGTGAAAGGAATACTTAGGTTTAAAGCAGTCATTTAGTATAGTATGGAAGAAGACAAGTTGTAAAGACATGTAAGCTTCTACTTTCTTGTATTCCTTTTTGTGACAGTGCTCAACTATCAACACCAAGCTAAAAGCACACATGTTTCTTCTAAATAGTCATTTAATATATGTCCCAATTAAGTAAATTCAAAAGGTTGTGAAAATTGATTGGTTATTGGTAGAAATCAGCTAATTAATCCTAATCACATTCTGATGAAAGTGACACAACTTTGCCATTATTTATTCTATAAAAGGAAGAGATTTTGTGCCCCTAGAGCTTTTAATAAAATAGGTCTGTTGTAGTTCGACTACCATTATCGATTGCATAAATTGCACTTGAGCAAAATTTTGCATTTTTTAATTAGTGTAGGTTTACAAATCTGATTGCAATCAACACACAAGTCCTTGTCCAAAGTTTCACATTCTTCCATTATTAGTTTGGCTCAGGAACTTTTATGGCATTTCAAGACACTAGTAAGTCTTTCTGATTTCATTAGAATCTATGCCATGACAAGGAAAGAATTCTAACACACAGGTAAAAACTTCAGGAATCCCACACAACTAGGCCACAGACAGAGGAGAGGGGGCTCATAATGATTTTAATATCTCTCACTAACAAGCGTAAGGTGCTCAGATGGCTGTTGAAGAAGGGATAGACCTGCTTATGTGGTAGCAAAATTTCACTAGGAATCATGTCACCTTTGGTAACTTGCCAAGCTTGTGCAAGAAAATGTGCAAGAAAGCACATTTAGTTGGTTCACAGAATTAGTTCCTGAAAAAGTTTTATATTCAGAAGAGTAAGGTTGGTAATTCCTTTGTTTGTAACTTGAGATTGTAGCACTGTACGTGTTACAGATGGCTGCTGTGAAAGAGATCAGAAAACCTAACTTCTTAGTATCAGAAACTTACCTGACTGCATGGTTCTATACTTTATGCCTTTCTGGTATATCATAAGGTTACATATGCAAGTGAAAATATATGAAAACTGTATGTTCTGTTAATTCTACTACTTGAGGATAAAACTGTGAGGAATAAGTTTCCTGACATGCCAAGGCCTTAGGTGTCATAACTATTTCCTTCAGCATAAGTTCAAAAGCAGACAAAGGACAGTAGTGGAAATACCACTTATAGCACCTGTGGTGTGAAGCTACAGAAAGTTGTTAGTTCTTCAACTTCGGTTTTACTCCCACAAAGCCTTCTGCAGACTTTTATTCCTTCCAGTTTGAAGGTGAGGTATTGAGCTATGTTCTCTCACGATTTGGAACATGAGGTAGAAGGATCCTTTGCTTTCTCAGGCTAATTTCAGGAAGCTAAGGTATCATCATTAGTCAGCTAGATTTCATATAGTAGTATAAGAAGTTATTATGGAAAGAAATACCACACTTATCCTACAGCTCTACCTACAGCTAATTACATCATGTATTCCTGACTCCTGGCAGCTGTTCCTGACTCCTGGCAGCTGTCCCACTGTGCCTGATTCTTTTAACACCACTGCTACTGTTTCTTTTCTCTTCCATCTCCATCTGATTGCTGCCTAATCTCTCTAATAGCCTTGGTTGGAGAGGGTGGTGAAATGCTTGCACAATACAGTTATATCAGAGCTTAAGAAATATACAAATGTAGGAAATGGATTAGGGCTATGTCTTGCTTCTGTGTGGCCTGAGGGCATGGTTGCTATGGCAGTTAAAGCACTGGCTGTGAGTGCAATTAATAATGATTAGTCAGAAAGAAGAATGTGTACTGTAAAATTACATTTAAACAGAGGGACTTCCAAGAAAGAAAACATCCACTGGTATCTCCTCAAGGTCAGTTGGATATAAAAGCTGGCTACACTCTGGCCAGTTCTGCTGTCTTGGTGAACTAGGATTTTCTAAATTTCAAATGAAAAATGGATAACAAAAAAGTATTACACTGTAGTGTTTACCTCTTTGCCTATCCCCCAAGTTTGCATTGTTTCTTTAATAAAAATAACATTCTCTAAACTTTTTCTCTCTTTTCCTCTCAAATTAGGCAAGCTGTGTCAGACACTCCTTTTTATAGCGGGTTTGGTAATGAGCTCCTGAGATAGGCCACCTTTTTTCTTTTGCACTCAGATGTGCTATGGCTACATGTTATGTGGTTTTAAGTTTCTCTTTGAACTAGATCATTATTTCCCATTCTTACAACTGTACTGATGCATACATGGTTGTATATACTAAGGTGTGATTGATAATAGTATTCCCCACATGGAATGCCATCATTAACTTGATGCATTTCTAAAATCATGGGAGGTCTGTAGAACACTGATCTCTTTTTTAATACTCCTTCTATTTTGAAATACAAAACATACCTTCGGTAATGTTAATTTTTATTCAGAAAGAGTGAACAGCTCTCATAATCTGCTGATCTCAGCTCTTATATCTCAGGAAAAATATTAACTCAAGTAGTGAAGAGTAAAACTGTAAGTATGGAAACTGGCATGGTGGTGCTGTTTCCGTCTCTTGTAACACTAACTTGAAGCCTTGGAAATGCACATTTTCTTTATGGAGAAAAGAGGCTCAAAACAAAACTTTTTCAAATTGAGGTATGCTTCTTGATGACACCAAAAGGCAGCCAGCAGAGCAACTTGAGTCCTCCTTGCTTTTGGGAATTACAGAATCACAGAATGTCTGAGTTGGAAAGGACCCACAGGGATCATCAACTCCAACCCCTGTCTATGCAGAGAACAACCTCAAAAGTCACGCTGTGTGTCTAAGAGTGTTGTCCAGACACTTCTTGAATTCTGTCTGGCTTGGTGCCGTGACTACATCCCTGAGGAGCCTATTGCAGTGCTTAACCATCCTCTAGGTTAAGAATCTTCTCCTAGTACCTAACTTAAACCTTCCCTGGCACAGCTTCATGCTGTTCCCTCAGGTCTTTTCACTGGTCACCAGAAAGAAGGATCAGCTCCTGCCGCTCCACTTCCCCTCACGAGGAAGTTACAGACCATGAGGAGGTCTCCTCTCATTCTCCTCTTCACTAAGTTGAACAAAATGAGGGACCTCAGCTGTTCTTCATATGGCTTCCCCTCTAGACCCTTCACCATCTTTGTGGCCCTCCTCTGGACATTCTCCAACAGCTTAATATCCTTCCTATATTGTGCTGCCCAAAACCGCACACAATACAAAGGCGATGTTGCACCGGCACAGAGTAGAGTGGGACTATTGCCTTCCTTGACTGGCTAACAATGCAGTGCTTGATATACCCCAGAACGTGGTTGAACCTTTTGGCTGCCAGGGCACACTCCTGACTCATGTTCAACTTGCCATCGACCAGAACTCTCAGATTCCTTTCCGCATGGCTGCTCTCCAGCCTCTAGTTCTCTAGTCTGTGTGTACATCCAGGGTTGCCCTGTCCCAGGTGCAAAATCCACCATTTGCCCTTATTTAAACTTCATATGGTTGGTGATTGCTCAGCCCTTAAATCTGTCCAGATCTTTCCGCAGGGCCTCTCTGCCTTTGAGAGAATCAACAGCTTCTCCCAGTTTAATGTCTTTGGCAAACTTAGTAAACCTGCCAGTTCTGCATCAAAGTAGTTTATGAAGATATTGAAGAGCACTGGCACTAAAATGGAGTCCTGTGGAACCCCACTAGCGACTGGTCACCAGCCCTATGTAACCTCATTTACTATAACTTTTATAGCCCGACCTATCAGCCAATTGTTCACCCATCTCATGGTCTACTTATCTAGCTGTATGCTGGACATTTTGTCCAGATGGACACTGTGGGAGACAGTATCGAAAGCTTTACTGAAATCCAAAAAGATTACATCAGCTGGACTCCCTTGATTGACTAGGTAGGTAACCTTGTCATAAGTTTATATTAAGTTTGTCAAACAGGATTTTCCCCTCATGAACCCGTGCTGGCTATGACCAATGACTGTATTGTCTTTCAGATGTTTTTCAGTAACTCCCAGAATAATCTTCTCCATAGTTTTACCAGGCACAGAATTAAGACTAACAGGGTCATCCCTGTTGCCCTTCTTGAAAATAGGGATGTTTTCCAGCTTCCAGTCAATTATGACCTCCCCACATTACAAAGAGTGTTGAAAAATCATTGAGAGGCCTTGCAATGATATCAACCAGTTCTTTAGGTACACTTGAATGAATCCCATTGGGCCTTAGAGACTTACCAGGATCTGGGTGGAGCAGCAAGTCCTGCACAAATTCAACATTGCCTGGGAGTTTCACAGTCTTTCAGTCATGGATCTCTAGTTCAGGGCTCTGGAGGCCCCAGAGCCCATTGTCAATGTTGAAGACTGCAGCAAGGAAAGCATTAGGTGTCTCTGCTTTGTCTATGTCCCTGTTTGTCAGGTGACCGTCCTCATCAAGTAATCGGCCAGTGTTGTTTCTGGTTTGCCTCTAACTATTAACATACCATCACTGTTAACAAGCCACAAATTAAGAAGGGCACTTTTCCTAGTCGGTTCCCTTAGTACCTGTACCAAGAAGTTATCGTCTAGGTGTAGGATATCTTACTCTGGGCAACTCGTCCATACCAGAAGGGCCTTTGTCCATATAATCAGTTGTCTGTCCATCCAGTTCCAGGGCCTTGTACCTGTGATATAAAGGCACCTGGGTAGCTGAGGCAGGCTGGGAGCAGATATGCTTGCCCTCCTGAGCAGTAAACTGCTTCCATTCTCCCGTGTCCTCTTTCCGCTGGGAAGAGAGGGACAGGGATAGTTTGTCTCTTGTGTTGTGGCTCTCTGGCATCTCTGTCTCAGAGATGGCAGAGTACAATTCCTCCAGTCAGTCTCCTGCTCTGACTCCCTGATGCTCCTCAGTCTAAAGAGTTCTTCTACCTGTCACATCTTCCACAGGTGTGCTCACTGCTGCTATCAGATACAGCCTGGAAACTTGGACACACCCTGCAACCTGGGACCTGGACAGCAATATGTTCCCTTGGGATCTCTGCCTGAATTGCCACATTTGTTCTTGTGGCTGGAGGGGCTGCAAAGGCTGATGAGGGCATAGCTTTTTGCTGGGTATATACCATGGCTCCTTTATCTGTAACCCCTTGTGAGTTGCAACCCCTTGTTCTAACAGGCAGTGCCCTCCCTGCACACGCTGTCTGCACCAACTGCTGCACCAAACTGCAGCCCCCACACTCTGGCTGATGTGCCATACTGTTTGCCTCCCTGGTCACTATTGCTTCCTAGGCTGCCTTTTGTAGCTGTGTGTTGTCAGAGGGTGTAGGGAGGCGACAAGGAGAGCTAAGGCCTCCTTGTAGTGTGGACCCTTTGAGTAATGAAATGGGTGCACTGGTGACTGAGGATACAGAGAAGGTGGAAT
>VWZO01000544.1:14186-25492 GCA_013396975.1 Bucco capensis | reverse complement strand
CCAGCACAGGGCCACCAAGATCATTAAAGGAGTGGAACATCTGCCTTATGAGGACAGGCTGAGAGAGCTGGGTCTCTTCAGCCTGGAGAAGAGGAGACTGAGAGGGGACCTCATTAATGCTTATAAATATGTTATGGGTGAGTGTCAGGAGGAGGGAGCCAGGCTCTTCTCAATGTCATCCAATGTTAGGA
This sequence comes from Bucco capensis, assembly GCA_013396975.1. NCBI lineage: Eukaryota > Metazoa > Chordata > Aves > Piciformes > Bucconidae > Bucco > Bucco capensis. The sequence goes on along the minus strand of VWZO01000544.1, from coordinate 25,301 downwards.
CAAGAGGGAATGGGAGAAAGCTGGACCACAGGAGGCTTAGTATTAACACGAGGAGGAACTTCTTTACAGTAAGGGTGACGGAGCACTGGAACAGGCTGCCCAGGAGGGCTGTGGAGTCTCCTTCTCTGGAGACATTCAAGAGCAGCCTGGACACATTCCTTTGTGAGCTCGTCTAGGTGATCCTGCTCTGGCAGGGGGGTTGGACTAGATGATCTTTCTAGGTCCCTTCCAACCCCTGACATACTGTGATACTGTGATACTGTGGGTAACCATCTTTGCTGTGGCAACATCCACAGTGTTTCCCATCAGAGAGCTGCCAGAGCACCAATTTGATTCCTTACCAATGGTGGTTGCCCTAGAGAAACATGAGCTAGCAGAGCTTCAGCGCCCCTCCTGTGTGCCCTTCTGCAAGATCTATCTGAGCAAACTGCAGTGCCACAGTGTTTGCCTGCTCTGAGTTGCAGCACTCCTTGTTGCTGTGCTACTTACGGGCTTCTTTATAGGTGTGGTTGCCTTACCCTGGCCACAGCCAGACCTCATCAGCATCTCCTGCAAGAGCTGCTGGATCCTAGTTGTTACCTCTCTCCTGTCATTTCCCTGTCTCAAGAAAACTTCCATATGCAAAAAAATATGGAATACTTCATTGATGTGTGTGTTATCCTACACAGCTTCCCAATATGGATATTCATATAGAGTAGCTTTAGCTGGGCAATAAGAATAAAACGTCATTCCAAGAATGGGAACAAGTGTAGCCAGTTTACATACCAAAAGTTTAATTGCAGTTAAAGTTACTGGGTTTACCAACAAAATGCTCCTTGCTTACAGTGTTTCTGTGATGTCTGTTTCTTTTCACCTTGTACATTTTATTTTGGGACAAGGTATAGCATGATTCCTTAATGTGAATCAGAAGATAAAAAAATTACTGGTCCAGAGGCTCTTTCTGTAAAGCAGAGATCATTTCTCCCCACTTCAAAGAAAAGGTGAATGTAAATAAAGAGCTTGCATTGAAACAATGTAATATAAGTTTTTTCTGTACCTTGCAAGTGCTTTGTATCTTGAAGTACTAGGTTATTGTGCTCAGTAGGAAAACAGTGGGCTGCAATATAAGCCATAAAGCGCAGAGACAACAACAGGTCTAACGCTTGGATTTCTCTGCTAAACATCCACATGTGAACTGTACACAGACTGTAGTCATTAGGACTGTGATTGAGTTGCACTGCTGCCAGAGGTGGGAGGGAGATAAAGATGTTCTTTCACAGTTCTTTTATGCTGACCTATGTGATAGTTACCACCAGAATAGGTCGTACACTACATCTCTGCAAACATAAACCTACCTTGATCTATTTATTCTTCCTGTTTCTCATCTGCATGAGAGAGCTGCATGAGAGAGCTGGTTTTGCCAAGAAGATATTCCTGGGAAGGCGATTCCAACTCCTGTCTCCCCTGCTCTTGGTCATGTGGTCCTACATTTCTTCCCTGGTAGTCATCCAGGATTTTGCTCAATCAAACTCTAATCAAGACAAGGTTACTTCTGATACTGTGCTTTCATGATCTGCTCAGGTTTTAGAAAGTTGGATGAGTGCCCATGAAAGGCATTGGCAAATAGCACTAGAACTGGCACAAGTGAGAGCACTGGCAGCTGGAGTTCCCCACATGGTGGTGGGGAACCACTGTCTTCACTGTTGTTCCTTTAAGTCCAGCTGTTAAACCTCCAACTTTCACTGGAGCTGAAGTATTTTTAGAGCCTTATAAAAGGCATAAGCATTCTGAAGCTTCATTCTTCAAGCAGGAGGTATAAGCAAACATATTTACTCATCATGATAGTTCATTTGCATTGAGTTCTGCAGACAAACTTGTTTCTGCAGACAGTATAAACTTAAGAGAACACCAGTGTCTTTCTCTGGCTTACCGTGTTCAACAGTTCAGCCAAGGTGACATCAGCATCATTACACCTTAATGTATTTGGTGCCTGAATGTAAGCAAGATGTCCATGCTTTCATTCTAGTCTGAAGGAGAGCTAAACCTACTCAGCTCACCTAAAGGAGACACACCCGTATCTTGTCAGCTAAGTAGCTCTTTGGACTACTAACTATAATGATAACTTAGACCTACTGGACACAAAGATGTTTACATTCCTGGAGATGTTTTCTTCCACTGAGGACCAATTCAATGTTGAAAACATGGGCATCTAACTTCATTTAGGTTTTTAGATAAAGTAGCTACACAAGACCAGTACTGTTCTGGACAACCACCAAGAAGCCTGATTACATACCTTAAATGGCACTGGGCATCTGTGTAGAGGCACTGAACCACACCAATTGCTCTGGGAAGAAAAGGGCTTACCCTTGTCTAGCTGGATTCCTCCAACAGCTGTCTCCCTACCTCTAGAAAGAGAAGAGTGGCAGTAGTACACTACAAAGCTACACACTGAGACAGTTCAAGGTATGGGATTTTCCACAGAGACAGTTTGACATTTCTGACGTTTTGGAGTTCATATGCTACTTTTAACTATCACTACAAATAACCATCGAGGCTTGTAAGAATAAATGACTTGTGGATTCAAGTGTATGTGTAAATCTTGAACCAGTACAGCTTATTTATTTGTAACCACAGGCTGTTTCAGGCAAAGGTAAGCCAGTCTGCTAAATCAGTAACAAGTGTATTGGCCAGTTCTGGGTACTGCACATGCTATCTCCATCTATAAATTTAGGTTCATGCAATACTTCTATTTTTAACTAGATACATATCAATCAGTAAAAACACTGATCTCATTACGCATTGCTTCTATTCTAAGGAAAGTTGCATTCTACTTTATTAAATGAGAAATACTTTATTTCTTCTAATAAAATCTCTACTTTCTATTAAAAAAATTCTGTGCAATAAACCACATTGTACCAGGACAGATCAAAGACAATACATTTATTAAACTTCAAGAAAAACAAAAAACCACTGACATAAAGAAAGTTAAATAGAAACTGAAAGATGTATCTCCTGACCGATGTATAACGGCTTGAGTGACCAGTAAAGTACCAAAATGACATTCTGAGTTTGATTGAGGTATTTAACTATTTTTGGCAATAGAAACAGAGTAAGAAACTTCTTCCAAACACACACATAGGCATTACTTGCATTAGTGTCTATCATCTATGAAATTTTATATGAAACTAAATAATGTAGCTGTTAGAAAAATATAGCAGCAAATTAGCAGAATAGCTAATGCACATTTACCATAAAGTACGTGCTAAACTTAAAAATCTCACCCAATAGTTAAGCCCCGTGCTGCAGCCCTTGGTCACAAACAGAGCTTCTGTGAGTTCAGTGGGAGACAATCATGAGCAAGACCTGCATTTGCTGCACTTCGTACACTTCAGGTCAGGTCAGCGAAAAGAAATGAATGTCTCATTTGCTTTCTAAGCAGAACCCTGCTATGATGAAACCACGGGCTATGAAGGTAGCTTCTGCAGCAATAATAAAGCTCTGCCAAGTTCTAAACACACGTAAGAACAAAGAGAGCTTTCCCACTGAATTTCAATTTTCTCTCCTCTCCTTTTGAAAGTCTGCCTAATATGGTCAGAGGAGATGCTGCTAGGCTGCAAAAATGAAAAACACTTTTGAACAATACTGTATGCAATTCCCCTTTTCCACTCAATTTTTTAATCCAGTTACATCTTTAAAAGTGAATTGCTGGCTAACTCCTGAAGTCCTTATTTTATTTTTTTAATCAAGACTTTCTGTGGCACAAACTAATAAATGCTGTGATATCTTTGGCTGTAGGAGGGCTTCAGAAGTTGGTCAAATGTGAAGAGATTATGCTGCTAAGTCACTAGAGCTTATTCACTTAAAAATTTTCAGTGAGCGTATAGTTGCACAATGTTTAATACTGTGGTTAACAAAATTTTGCTTTTAAAAAAGTATATTATTAGCATTAATCATAATCTGATAAAGAACAGAATAATTTCCCAAATATTTTTATATTTTAAAGTTTCTACAAAACTTTAAACCGAATGTATTATTTCTATATTGATTACCATAGGTAGAAGAATCAGTTACTTTAAGTTTCTACAATACTTCAATATTTCTCTACAGGTTTCTTTGGAGGTATAAAATGTCTCTGTAAAAATCTGTTTTTTCTTTTTGCTGTGACCAAAACTTTTATAAAAAGAAAACTCCTTTTTAAGATTGCAGCATTTACATTCTTTAGATGGGTTGTCACAACTGAACTACAGTGTGTAGTGTAATAAAAAACTTTCATGTTTTTGTGACTAAAATATTAAATTATATTTTATTAATTTATATAAATCAAAATAGATGTATTATTTACTTACGCTAATTTCTTTTTACTTGTATGTTCAGTTCCAAATTATTGATAAAAAGATCGCTGCCAACAGCACGATTTTTACTAAATTCTTAGATTTTAAACCACTTCATTTTCAGCTTTATCAAAATGCATGATTTACTGTATATTTAACATAGTAATTTCAATGTCTAGTATCACAAAATCACCCACAAGACCAAGACAGTCACTGCTATTAAAACAGTCTGAAGACAAGTTCATAGATCATATTTACAGAACACAACAGGAATATTTTGATGAATATTTTATGTTGCAACATTACAGATAAAATTATAAGAACCATGAGAAACTTTAGACTTCATTTTGGTTTCAGCATACAAGCCTGAGCTGACTTTCTCTCCTATGAATTACTGCACACACCTAGTCAAAGAAGAGCTACGGCATGATTTTGTTCAGCTGGTCTGTGCTCACATAGCCACAAGATATGTTGAATTCCTTGTCCGGCACAGGTAGTGCAGTTGCATTGAGGACAAGACCTTGTGGAGAGTGAACAATGTGAATAGATGTGTAGTCTGGGACAGGCATCTCTGAGCTTGGGGTTTCTGCTGTTGAAGCTCCAAGACTGATACTGGTAGTGGTAAGGCTCTCTGTGGTGAAGTAAGTATCTTCATTACAGCTTTGCTCTGGGACATGTGGCTCATCCTCTTTGTGGGAAGTCACAGCAATACATTTTTTCACATCTGCCTCACAGAAGTAAGCATTGTCCATGATGAAGTTTTGTTCTCTGCAGCCTTCACACTGTGCTCTCCCCACCTTGTATTTCTGCCCTGGTGAAAGTACAACACTGCCTGCTGGAGTGATGTCACTCACTTGTGCGTAGAAGTCAGTATTTGTTAATGAATTCTGGTTACTTAGCTGGGTATGGACTGATGGACTCGCTGAGCCAATGCTGTCTGCAAAAGATGGCCATGGTTGGCTATTTTCGGATGGAGTACTCATATGGGGCTGTTGGCTATCTGTGTCAGCAAGGCTTGGAAGTGACTCATCATCATCTTTTCTATCAAGGCACAAGAGATCCTCTTCTTTTTCAGTAACCTTTTTGAACTGATCAATATCAGAGATGGCATCACAGGTATCGCTTGCACTGAAGTCTGTCTCTGGACTGTCTGGTTCACAACAACTGGCTCGTCCAGAATCATCATCTTTCACTCCCAAACAACTGTGTGATTTCAGATGATCTTCACTCAGGAGCCTGTTGGTATCCAAGACTCTCTTCTTTTCGTCAGGGTCTTCTATGTCCAACTCAATAAACTCAACCCACAAGTCATCACTGTATAATTGCGTTTTGTAGTTGTCATGGCTGGCTAAGATGGAGTTCACTTCATCTAGCTTTCCTTCCTATACAGCATGAAAAAATGAATGTTACAAAGGAAATAATAAAAATGTTTGTGCTTTTTACAATGTTAACTTAAGGAAAGGTAACTATAGCCTATGTAACAACTATAAGGGATGTTTTAAATTATTTTATGAAAACTAATTCTGTGGCAACTCCTCCCATGTTGCAATTTTTTCCTATAAATTATTTTTGCCTGGGACAACAACTGTGACCTGCTACTACTACAGTGACTCCCGCTGTAGATTTTTGAGCACAATATTACCTTCAAGAGATCTGGGTCAATCCCTTTAATCTTTGGAACCGGCACAGGAGGAAAAATCAGCATTTTTAACCTGGAAAAAATAAATAATGGCTTTTAATTGACAGTGGTCCTGTTTGAGGACCTTAGAAAGAAATGAGACTTCCACTGAATTTTTTCTTACTTACATCAAAATTGAAATGTTTGTTTCAATTTCAAATAGTCCTAAGGAAAATAATGATTGTTTTCTCTCACTGCAAATAAAATCCCAAGTTTTCTGCAACTTCCCTTGTTGAAATCACATACATTGATGTAGGAATACATTTTGGAGTCCACTCTGATAATTTAATGCTCTATAGAAAGAGAGTAAATTCCTAGAGCTCGGTCAAAACTTTCCCTTTTTACATAATATTCAAAGGAACCTGATATGTCAGTGTGCAGAGTGACCCTCTCATAATTTTTTTTCAAGGGACACAGTAGTCTTGCATAGGCCCAAAAAATTTAAATAGGGGAATACAAAAAGGGACTTGGCGTAAAGAGTGAATTACTTTAGAACTAATAAGTAAAACAGATTAGTTGGATTAGACTAGTATTTTGGCACCTCTATGACACTTCTGGCTTCTGAATTATTAACATAACAAGTAATATATAATATTGACAGGGTTTTACCCTCATAGAGAAAGAACTATTAACTTGCTCATACATGTACATACTGACAAAAATATGTATTATTCCAATCCTTCATGAAGTGAATTTCTTATTCTTTGAGGGGACAAGTAAAAAAAAAAAGGAAAAAAAAGAACTCAAACAGAAGGATAATTTTCTATTAAGAGTAACCCAATAGCAAGTCATACCCATTTCCTCAGTTTTACCTCCCTGCTTCTTCTCCAAACAGATAAACTGTGGTTCCCCAAAGGAAAATTCAACATTCTCTTTATACTGGGCTACTTGCCTATTTCAGAAAGTAAACTTTTTGTAAAGTAAAGGTTTTTTTTTTTGTTTTTTTTTGTGGTTTTTTTCCCTGCACTGTTAGTGACTTTGATGAGGTTTAGAGGAGTCTCAAGAGAGTGCTAGGGAGAAATTTTTAGGCACCTTCTCCTTGACTATGGAAGCCCTAATTCCCCAGCTGTTTTTATTTTTGGCACAACCTCAAAGTTCTGCCAACGAAGCAGAACTCTGGCTCTATAACAGCCAGAAATCCAGTAATTTTCCACCTAATCCATGGAGGGGCTGCATTAGCTATGCATTGACTGGGCTCCTGGGTAGCAGTTTCAGACTTGTACTTACAGTTGAATCTGTAAACCAGCTGTTTTGACAAGACTGGGCAGACAGACAAAACAGACAAAGGATTTTATCACTCTCTGCCTGGAGAAATCATTCAGTGGGGAGAACTATGCTCTGCTCTATTCTTAGCCTTGCGTAATTCATGCCTGCATCTCTCAATTCTAGAAGAGTCATAGGGGGCCTGATTCAGATCTTGTGAGATCAGAATTGAAGAAAACATGAATTGGTGTCTTCTCAGGCACAGGAGAAAACTGAGCCTGGATATTTTACATCATAGGAATCTATGTAGCCTGCTCCTCTGCACCAGTTTGAAGAAAAGGATGTAGGCCCATAGGTCCAGAAAAACTCTCCAGATGGAAGAGCCCTCAGTGGAGAAACGACTTCTCCAACAGTCATGATTAGCACACAAGATATCAATAAGCTCTGATTAGAAACATGCTTCAGCCCTCAGGATCTCTGTGATCATGCCACTCCTACTCCGATGTGCTGGCCTCAGTGAACTCATTGTCCCACTTGCGATGATCTCGCCCCATTCTGACACATCACACTTTTGTCATGCATGGTATCAGGAAGCTTGCTCTTAACTCTGGGACTAGGATGCTACTGGAGGGAATGCCTTCCTGAAATAAAGTTCTGCCAAAGCATAGTGCTACATGCCTAAATTATTTTTTTAGAGCTGCTACAGCTGCACCATAATGTTTTCATTTCAATGATTAGACCTTATGCTGGGGTGCAGAACACTTCAATGTTCGTTTTCAAAATGTATATACAAGATGACTGGCAACATGGATGTGTGCACTGGGACTTGACTGTGGTGTTCCTCCACATCACAGTATCACAGTATGTCAGGGGTTGGAAGGGACCTAGAAAGATCATCTAGTCCAACCCCCCTGCCAGAGCAGGATCACCTAGACGAGCTCACAAAGGAATGTGTCCAGGCTGCTCTTGAATGTCTCCAGAGAAGGAGACTCCACAGCCCTCCTGGGCAGCCTGTTCCAGTGCTCCGTCACCCTTACTGTAAACAAGTTCCTCCTCATGTTAATACTAAACCTCCTGTGGTCCAGCTTTCTCCCATTCCCTCTTGTCCTAACATTGGATGACACTGAGAAGAGCCTGGCTCCCTCCTCCTGACACTCACCCATAACATATTTATAAGCATTAATAAGGTCTCCTCTCAGTCTCCTCTTCTCCAGGCTGAAGAGACCCAGCTCTCTCAGCCTGTCCTTGTAGGGCAGATGCTCCACTNACACTTCTCAAGTTTGGCTATGAGGATACCATGGGAGACAGTATCGAAAGCTTTGCTAAAGTCGAGAAAAACCGCATCCACTGACTTCCCCTCATCTATCCATCTAGTTATGCCATCATAAAAGGCTATCAGATTAGTCAAGCAGGACTTCACCTTACAGAATCCATGTTGACTACTTGTGATAAGCCTCCTTTCCTCCAAATGCTTGGAGATGGTGGCAAGTACAAACTGTTCCCTCACCTTTCCAGGGATGGAGGTGAGCCTGACTGGCCTATAGTTACCCGGGTCATCTTTCTTGCCCTTTTTGAAGAGTGGGATAACATTGGCCTTCCTCCAGTCCTCAGGCACCTCTCCGGTTCTCCAGGACCTCTCAAAGATTATGGAGAGCGGCTTAGCAATGACTCTGCCATTTCCCTCAGCACTCTTGGGTGCATCCCATCCGGACCCATGGACTTGCAGATGTCCAGTTTGCTCAACTGATCATCAACTGAGGTCAAAACAACCTTCCTTCCATCTTCCACCATAGTTTAGGACACTGTTGTTATAACATCCAAGCTGAATTATATGCCATTGTTTCATTTCTATAAATGAAATAATTTAATAGTTTTTATAAATGACATAATTCTGTGCCTTGTTTCATTTTATTCCTGTTATTTAGAGAAGCTGCAGTCTATGCACAGAGGCCCAATATTGCCCTATGAGTCAAGCTCTTTCCCTTGGATTGATGAAGAGTTAGTCAGAGATTAGTGAACAGTCTTAAGAACAAAAACAAATATACAGACGTACATTTGTGTGAAACTTTTGAAGAGTATTTGGTAAAAATAGAATTCACAAAATTTGAGTGGACTAAAAAAAAAAATCCCTTTCAAAACCTAGGTAAATTAATCATATAAATACTGTAGAATAAAATGCTCTGTGACCCAAAATGATGAAAATCTGTCAACATGATCAGATTCCCACTGCAGAAGGCCTACTATGTACATATACCAGTGTCCATGTAGCTTATGAGAATGGACGACAATCCTAAAAATAGTTTCTGCTCCCCCAGATTTGAAACAATTTTTTAAGCTACCAAGTACATAGAATCTAACAAAAATTTTCTACCTTGGTTGTTTAGACAGCAGGATTAAGATCACTGTTACAGCCAGCCCACATGCTCCAAAGGTCACAACTAAGAACCATGGGAACTCAATTTCTGAAACAACAGGACAAAAACACGTTAGCAGGAATCCGAATCTCTGTTGCATCTTTAATTTCAACCTTGCCTTCCACTTGGCTGAAGATTCCACAGCAGCAAAAACTGACAGAATTTTTGGTTACTTAAATGTGAAAGTTCTGTGTTAAGCAGAAATAAAAATACCCTTCTGGTCTCAATAGTTTCCATACTGGATTTGTGAGTCCACCGAGACTCCTTGCAAAAACAGACTGAGGTTTTAAACATAAGATTTTAGTATAGACAATATACGTAGCAAAAATAGCCAGGAGAAACGCTCTGCCTGCTTGGTACATGCTATCAGTAGTTTTAATGGTCTATAATGCTGCAGACCATGTTACTGCTTGTTTGCCCAAGTGAGAGAACATTATTAATAGCATACTAATCATAGGCAAACTATTCTTCTCTCACAGAATCTAAATATGTTGGTGTCAGAAAGCATACTACTAGTCTTTCTACAGGCCAAACATTAATTATATTGTGAAACAGGAACTGAAAAAAATGAGAAATTTCTCTCTTTTATTTAACTTACAAGTGGCTACAAAGAATTTAGATCACTAAGAAATGTAATTTGGTAGGAATGAAGGACAATTGTCAAGAAACAAATGCTTTATCTTTTAAATACTGGCAATTCCATTATAATTAAATTGACACTGTAAAATACAAAACAGAGAGAAATTTATTCTGGCTGCAGTCTTAGATATTTCTAATTTGCTCCAAATTTGATGTTTTTTATACAAACTTCATTCATTTTTTGGGCCAAGGAATACTGTACAGAAAGCTTTAGAATTCTATGTATGAATATAAACATAAGTCCTTTTGGGAAGAAGGAAAAAAAAAAGAAAAACAAAGAAAAAAAGAAAAAAAAAGAAAAATCAGGTACCAGTTTTAGTTCCATGCTCCTAGCTTAAGATTTTGACTGCATATGTCTTCAGGCATGAGTGAAATCTGATCTGGGTGTGTCTGTGTTAGACAGGTCCCTATTTTAATGTAGATCCAGTAACACTTTGCCATGTCAGTGAGACCTGTGAATGTCTAGCTGCTTCAAGAGGTTATAATATTGCATTTGAGTTTAATTAAATTTTTAATACAGAGAAAATTTAAATTTAAATTTTAATTCTGTGTTCCTACACGTAAGATACAAAACAAGCAAGAAAAATTTCTCAATCAAGTAAGATCACTGCAGTTGCATGAGCATGCATTGGATTAACTTGCAGAATCTGAGTTGTAATGACTCATGAAAACAGTGCTTGTAGGATGGCCTTAGATTTTCATAGTATTTTAATTTTCACAGAATTACAGAATATTCATGGCTGGAAATGACCTGATCACCGAGCCAATTGAAAAAAAAAAAGACAAACCACACAACCCCTTCCCTCACTAGAGCATGTCCTGGAGCACCACATCTACACATTTCTTAAATACCTCCAGGGATGGTGACTCA
>VWZO01000542.1:40309-54007 GCA_013396975.1 Bucco capensis | reverse complement strand
CATTCAGTCTCTCCCTGCCCATGTCTCTAGCCTGTCCAGGTCACTCTGGATGGCAGCACAGCTCCTGGTGTGCCAGCCACTGCTCCAAGCCTGGGATCATCTGCAAACTTGCTGAGGGAACACTCTGCCCCTTCATCCAGATCATTAATGAATATATGGTCTAGCTGGAGATACCTTGAGCAGGGCTGCTCTGTGGGACAGGAGGGAGCTGAGAGTCTCTGAGCCATCTCAGGGTCTGGCAGAAGGTCAATGGAAGAGCAGGGATTCACTGCCTCCAGGTGAGGGCTGGAGTGGCAGTGCAGGATGCTTTTTGGGTCCTTCAGAAGAGGTCATGGAGAAGGGCTGAGCTTGAGACAGCAGCCAGGATGATTCAGGCTCTACAAAGAGACATTCTGGCTCCAGAGGATGAAAACAGGCAACTTCTTGAGCATCTCAGCTTGCATCTGAAGGCAATCAAACCAAATGACATCCCCAAGCAGCAAGCTTCCAGCTTTCAGGAGTGGCTCAAGGCCAGAGATCAAGAGCAGCCTGCAGAGAGCAGGGCCCATGGGCAGTGTGGGGAGAGGAAAGAGCTAGTGTGCCAGGCATGGAACAGACCTGGAATGCTCTACCACCTCTCCATCCTCGCCATCAGCCTCACAACTAGCTGCCTTGGGGCTATTTAGAACATTCCTACTTTCATTTTCCAGTTCCAAGCAGCATCCTGTTGCTCCAAGGAGGACCAGGATACACCCAGCCCAGGATGCAGGAGCCATCTGCTTCTCCCAACAGCACCAATGTATTCATTTGGATGAAGGGGTAGAGTGTTCCCTCAGCAAGTTTGCAGATGATCCCAGGCTTGGAGCAGTGGCTGGCACACCAGGAGCTGTGCTGCCATCCAGAGTGACCTGGACAGGCTAGAGACATGGGCAGGGAGAGACTGAATGACATTTAACAAGGGGAAGTGTAAAGTACTGCATCTGGGAAAGAACAAGCCCATGGATCAGTCCAGACTGGGAACTGATGTGTTGGAGAACAGCCCTGGGGATGCAGCTCTCGGAGTGCTGGTGGCTAGGAGGATGCCCATGAGGCAGCAATGTGCCCTTGTGGCCAAGAGGCCAATGGCATCCTAGGATGCATGAAGAGGAGCGTGGCCAGCAGAGCCAGAGAGGTTCTTCTCCCCTCTCCTGTGCCCTGGGGAGGCCTCCCCTGGAATGCTGTGTCCAGTTGTGGGCCCCTCAGCTCCAGAAGGCTAGGGAGCTGCTGGAGAGAGTCCAGCCCAGGGCCAGCAAGATCCTGAAAGGAGTGGAGCATGTGCCCTAGGAGGACAGGCTGAGAGAGCTGGGTCTCTTCAGCCTGGACAAGAGGAGACTGAGAGGAGACCTCAGCAATGCTTAGAAATATGTGAAGGGTGAGTGTGAGGAGGAGAGAGCCAGGCTCTGCTCCATGGCATCCAATGGTAGGACAAGAGGGAATGGGAGCAAGTTGGAGCACAGGAGGTTTAGTATTAAGCTGAGGAGGAACTTGTTTGCAGTTCAGGTGCCAGAGCACTGGCCCAGGCTGCCCAGGAGCCTGTGGAGTCTCCTTGTCTGGAGCCATTGCAGAGCTGCCTGGACACATTGCTGTGTGAGCTGGTCTAGGTGCTCCTGCTCTGGCAGGGGGGTTGCACTAGATGATCTCTCTAGGGCCCTGCCAACCCCTGACATACTGGGATACTGGGATACCAACGAGGATTCCAGGTCCTGGGAGACCTCCAGGAGGGCTCTGCACCCAGCAGCAGCAGCAAGGAGCTGGGGAAGGTGCACTGGAGGCAGAGGCTGGCTCACTGCAGGGGTTAAAGCTCTGCTCCTGGGAAGAGCAGGCTCCCTTCCAGCCTGACTAAGCCCATGGCTCTTGCCAAGCCCCAGCAGAAGGAAGGCTGCTGTAAACAGGCTTGCTGGCTGCTGCTGCATGACCCAGGGGCCAGCAGGGCTCAGTCAGGGGGGGGGTGATAATGGGCATGAATTCAGAGGTGGTAACAGGCTCTGAGCAGCTGGGGAAGGGGCACTGGGGATCTGCAGCCATCTGATGTTGTTTTGGGGTTGTATTTGGCCAAACCTCTTGGAAGCACAGTGAGATCTGTGGCTGTGGGGAGGATGAGCAGCAGTGCTGTGTCTGGCCAAACCGTGGTGGCCTTGGGCTTTGGCTTGTGGCCAGAGAAGGGCAATGGGGCTGGGGAAGGGTCTAGAGCACAAGTGGGGTGAGGAGCAGCTGAGGGCACTGGGGTTGGTTAGTGTGGAGAAGAGGAGGCTCAGGGGAGACCTTCTCCCTCTCTGCAGCTCCCTGAGAGGAGCTTGGAGCCAGGTGGGGGTTGGTCTCTTATCCCAAGGAAGAAGTGATGGGACATGAGGAAACAACCTCAAGTTGCACCAGGACAGGTTTAGGTTGGACATGAGGAACAATTTGTTCCCCAAAAGTGTTGTCTAGACCTAGCCCAGGCTGCCCAGGGCAGTGCTGGAGTTCCCATCCCTGCAGGAGTTTCCAAGCCCTGGAGCTGTGATGCTGAAGGAATGGTTCAGTGGTGCCCTGGCAGTGTTAGGTTAACAGCTGAGACTTGATGATCTTAGAGGTCTTTTCCAACCTTAATGATTCTCTGATGCTATTCTATGCCATCCCCACACTTTGGGGCCATGGCTGCACTGGGATGCTGCTGTCACCTCCAGCTGCTGGGGGCTGGGAATGGAGAGGCACGAGGGAAGTGGCTGAAAGGGTTAAATCTCCTCCCCAGCCTGAACAAAGCCATCACCCTGCCCCAATCCTGCTGGGTGCTGGGGAATTTTTCCACCCAAGGAGTGATGCTCAGTGCCTGGGCCAGGGGCATGGAGCAGGGAACCCATGGCAGAGTAAGCTGGCCCAGGGCAGCACTCAGCTCTCAGGGTGCCTGTGCTGGCTCCAGAAGAAGCTCCCTGGTGCTTATTTCCCAAGACCTGGGAGGTGTGCCTTTGCTGCCCCTTATTTTTCCATGTCTTTCTCTTGATTTTGGAGCTGTGACTCATCTGGGCCTGTTGCCAGGAGGAAACAGGAACAGAAAGTGTCCCAAATATCCTTTAGATCAGCTCAGTAAAATCCTGAAGCTGGAGAGAGGAAAAGCAAGCAGCAGCTCCCCAGGACCTTCAGCCACTTCTCCTTCCTCCAGTCTCCTTCCCACAGAGGAGGAAAACTCAGTTTTTCCTCTTTTGTATCCCCAAACCACAGTTGGTTTCTGGCTCTGCAGGCACCAAGCCAGGCCTGGAGCTGCTCCCCCAGTTAGGGACCAGATGGGTGCTCCCCAACCTTCCCCAATCCAGCTGCCCTCGGGGTACCCACGGGAGCATCCAGCCTTGATGCCCATGGGATGCTCCATAGGGATGCAGCACCCATGGGGTTGCCACAACAGGGCCTGCTGGGGAGACAAGGGGTGCTCTGGGATGCTGGGTGCCCCATTGCTAAGGATGCTCTGGGATGCTGGGTGCCCCACTAAGGATGTCCCAGAGATGTAGGTGCCCATTAAGAATGATGCCCTGGAGATGAAGATGCTGGTGCACTTCCTGCCTGGTTTCAATGAGTCTGTCCTCATGAGGGTGAGGGGCAGGAGGTGGGAAGATTCCTTGTCTCCTGGCAGGTCCCTTGTCCCTCCTCCATCCACGTGTGACTCAGCAGGTGTGACTCAGCAGCTGGAGTGTGTGCAGGCTGGGGGAACACAGCCCCAAAGGAGCATCCTGGCAGTGTGTGTGGGGTGAGCTGTGACTCTGGCACGTGAAGCATCCACCCAGACACCCCCAAAACTATGTGTTGGTCCAGATCCTGGGAGGACCAAATGAATCAGTTTGCCTCCCTGACTCAGGAAAAGGTATTTAGAGGGATGGAGGGAGGCTCTTGGGCTCCCATCTCAGTCCCATCCCAATCCATCTTCTCTCTAGCAGCTCAGGTCTCACTCACTCCCAGTGTCAGGCACTGGACAACAAGGAGCCAGCAGCTGGTTTGCCCCCTCCTGGGTTGGGATTAAGCTTCATTTCCTCTTACATCCAGAGCCTGGAGGTGATCCTGCTGCTGCTGTCTCCTGTCCTGAAGTGGGAGGATCCTCTGGTTTTTGCTGGGGAGATATTTGGCTTTTAGGGCAGGATTGCACAGGGCAGAGGTGCTCAGAGCCTCACAGCACCTGGGCTGGGGTCTAGGGGTGGGTTTGGGGAGAGGGATGAGGGACATGTGCTCCATCCCTCTGAGGCACCAGGATCATCCATGGGCACCAGGGTGGCTTGTGGGGGTTCAGCAGGGGTTGGCACTCCAGCTGCACCCCAAGATGCTCAGCCTGGGGACTTGGGCAAAGCAAGATGCTCTCCCCAGGACAGGGGTGAGGGAAGCACCCCACATGCTGCTCAGCTCCCCTCACTCTGACTCTTCCCCCAAAAGAGGAGATTTCAGCCCATGAGTGGCTCCAGCACAATTTCCCCATGCTGAGGGATGCAGGGCAGCTGTGGCTCCAGCTACTTCCCTGGGATTTGGTTTTTCCCCCCTTCCAGGAATCAGAGGTGCTGCTTTTGGGATGAGGCACCTCGTGGTGACAGCAAGCCTCATCTATGAAGGGAAGGGCTGAAGTGAAGCCAAACCACCTCAGGATCTCCCAGCCAAGAGACCTGGCTCTGGGCAGGAGGGATTAGCAGCTCTGAGTGGTTTGGGCTCTTCCCAGGGAGCTGATCCCAGCTCATCTCCTGCTTTTCCACAGCATTTCCATCAGCTCAGGGTGACTGAGGGGTCCCTGCTCTGAATCCTGGCCAGGTCCCTGCTGTCATTTTGGCATCCCTGGGGGTGGAGGTGGGCTCCATCCCAGCCCTGCACTGCTCTCTTCTCTGGGGAGGAAGGAATCTTTTCCTTCTCTTCAATTGGCATTTCCCTCCCTGCTTCTGTTGGTGGCTCCAGCATCATCCCTGGGGAGTGGGATGGGGGTTCAGCTGGTGGCTTTGCACACTTCCCCCCACCTCAGGGGACATCACCACAGGGGTGGGAGAGGGAGGACATGACCCATGAGGAAACCACAAACGGTTTCGATGTGTTTATTAGCCCAGGCACAACTTCCCCTGCTCTGCTTACCCAACTGCTGCCCAGCAAAGCCACTGGAGCTTGGCTCTCCACACAACCCCATGGGGCTGGGGGGGGATCTCCAGCACCCAGAGGTGCACCCATGGCACCCTATCTCATGTCTAGGGGTAAAGCAGAGGTGGGTTTGAGGAGGTGGCTCCCAGCTCTAGCAGGGCCTGGGGTTGCAGGAGCGTGGGCTGCGATGCTCAGCCTCAGCCCAGGGTGATGCTGGCTGCCGTGGAAAGGGTGAGTGGCACTGCTTATGGCTCACCCTCTGTCCCCTAGGAAAAGCTCAGGCAAAGGTTAGTCTTCAGAAGAGAAAAAGAGAAGTTTCCTCTTTTCCTTCCTCCTGAGGGCACGTGGTGGTGAGGTCATGGAGCTCTGGGCTGGCAGCAGGACATGCTTCCAGCTCGCTGTAATCCCAGCCCCAGGGCCACGGCCAGACTCTGCTTGGTGAGCAGCCTGCAGGGAAGTTCCTCCTGCCTCTGCCCCCAGCCAGCAGCTCTCCCCCCTTGCCCCTGCAGCTCCACTGTGCTCCTGCTCATCCACCACATCCTGAGCCAGCCCTCGGGCTGCTTCCTTGGCTCCTGTGGTGCTTCCCGCAGTGCCGTCGGGCTCCCAGAGGCACATGTGGCTTGCCATGGAAAATCAGCCCCACATGTGGCTGAGCTGCTGCTGCTGCAGTGCCAGGAGTGGGGACAGGGCCCAGCGAGGGCTTGGGGACACGAGGAGAGCACGAGGGACCTGGGGGGTGGCCAGGACTTGAGAGACAGCAGCTCCTGGAGGGGTTCAGCCCACCCAGCTGGGAGCATGGGCAGGGGGACAGGGAAGGGTCTGGGGGGCACCCATGGGTGCTCCCCATCCTTGGGGACAGTCACTGGGCTATGAAGTAGTGCCACCAGCGTTGGGCTGGGTGTAAGAGCCTGGAGCAGCCTCCAGCTTTTGAGCCTTTGGCTCAGGAGGACACGAGGCAGCTCCTCTGTGAGCAGCTGCTGATATCCTGGTGTGGTTTTCCAGGAAATGGGATCACTTGCTAGCAGGATGCAGGTCCCCATTGCCTTGTCACCACCCCGCTGGGCTCTGTCCCTGGCTGATGGCACAGGCCTGCTGGGAGGTCATCATGAACTTCTACAGATCAGGGATGCTTGGGGACCCTTGGGGACATCATGGCCAAGGTCCCCAGCTGAGCGTGGGGCTGCTGGTCCAGCTTGGGGCAAAGTGACAGAGGGCTCAGGGACAGGAACCACACAGTAATTGAAAGAGGATACAACACTCTTGTGGTTGCTTGGAAATGAAGCAGGAGCAGACCACAGCAACCTCCAGATGCGACAGCAGCAGCCACAGGATGGAATTCCAATGGATTCTGCTTCATTAGGAGTGCTGAGGAGGAGGAGGTGGAGCTGCACAGTGGCCTTGTGGCATCAGCAGGCAGAGGCAGAGGGCATGGAGCTCTGTCCCCATGGCTGGGAGGAGGTTTGGGGACAGATGGGCTCTGACTCATGCCCAGGTCTCCTTGTTGAGCTGGGAATTGCCTGGCTCATCTCAGCCCCTAAAATGAAGCTTTTCTTCAGCGAACCTTGGTGCATCCCATTGCTTGGAGTGGGACAAATCATGCCAGGAGCTGCTTACTCTCTTCATGACTTGGAGGCACTCAGCATCCTGGCCCCTATCCTGCATCCTAGCCCTCATCTTGCATCCTGGTCTCTATCCTGCATCCTAGCCCTCATCTTGCATCCTGGTCTCTATCCTGCATCCTAGCCCTCATCTTGCATCCTGGTCTCTATCCTGCATCCTAGCCCTCATCCAGCAACCAAGTCCCTATCCTGTAATCTGGCCCTCATCTTGCTTGCTGCTCTCTCTCCTGCAATCTAGTCTCTATCCTGCAACCTATCCCTCATCTTGCATCCTGGTCCTTATGTTGCATCCTGGCCCTCATCTTGCATCCTATTCTGGTCCCTATCCTGCAACCTAGCCCTCATCTTGCAACATAGCCCCTATCCTGCATCCTAGCCCTCATCTTGCTTGCTGCTCTCTCTCCTGCAATCTAGTCTCTATCCTGCAACCTATCCCTCATCTTGCATCCTGGTCTCTATCCTGCACCCTATCCCTCATCCTGCAGCCTAGCCCCTATCCTGTATCCTGGCCCTCATCTTGCTTGCTGCTCTCTCTCCTGCAATCTAGTCTCTATCCTGCAACTTATCCCTCATCTTGCATCCTGGTCTCTATCCTGCACCCTATCCCTCATCCTGCAGCCTAGCCCCTATCCTGTAATCTGGCCCTCATCTTGCTTGCTGCTCTCTCTCCTGCAATCTAGTCCCTATCCTGCAACCTATCCCTCATCTTGCATCCTGGTCCTTATGTTGCATCCTGTCCTGGTCCCTATCCTGCAACCTATCCCTCATCCTGCAATCTAGCCCCTATCCTGCATCCTGGTCCTTATAATGCATCCTGACCCTCATCCTTCATCAGGCTTCCTATCCTGCATCTTAGCCCTCATCTTGCATCCTGCTCTCTCTCTCCTGCAACCTAACCCTCATGCTGATCCCTAGAATGCATCCTAGCTCTCCTCTTCCCTCCTCCTCATGCCAGGCTGTGGCAGATGGGCCAGACTCAAGGTCCAGGTGAGGAATCCCCTCAAGTATCCCTCACTGTCCAGGCCCAGCAGTGGGCTGGCAGTTGCCTGGGCTGCTTTGCTGCTCTGCAGCCTGTCTGGGTACCGTTTCCTCCCTGCCTCTTGCGACAGGCCTGTTGCTCCACAGCCTCGGAGGGGCCATGGCGTGCAGCGGGGCCAGGGGCTGGGAGGATGGGTGGAGGCAGCAGTGCATGCCAAGATGCATCAGCCTGTGCTTTTCTGCTGGTGCCTGAAGGTTGTTTGTGCTTGTGCTGGGGATGATACAATGCTCTTGGCGTAGGTGCCTGAGCCGGCAGCAGGGCACAGGCAGGCTGAGAGCAGGCCGAGCCAGGCCACCCCAAAACATCTCCTCCTCTTAAAGCATCAGCTGCAGTCTCCCCTAAAAAGCACCTTAGGGCTTTGCTGCAAGCCTGCATGAGCACCTCCCTTGCCAGCTCTGCTCAACAGCCTCCCACCTTGCAGTGATGCTCCTTGGAGCAGGGTGGGCTGTTTGCTCCCTGGCTGAGCAGGGAAACAGTTCACCTGCTGAAAGGACCAGCTGTTTTCTTGGGAAAAGCAGCAAATGCAGCAAAACTGGAGTCTCCAACCGTGTGTGAACAGCTGGAGCTGGTTCACCCCATCTCTGGGGGCTGCTTGGCTCACAGATAGGGATGGAGGTTGCAATAGGTGGGGGAAAGAGGATAGGGAATGAAGGTGTCAGGATGGGAAATGTCACCTGGGAGGGAAGCCAAGGCCACTGGGACAGAGGCAGGAGCACCTCATCCAGCTGTGAGGGAGCTGGGAAAGGCTAGATTTAGCATCAGTGCTGGCTGAGGAGCGTGGGAGTGTTGGGAGCACTGGGAGCATTGGGAGTGTTGGCAGCACTGGGAGCATTGGGAACGAGCTGTGCTCACTGGCCACTGGCTTGTCCCTGAGAGATGCCAGGCTGGGGTGCTCAGTCCTGCTGTATCCCCTGGTGTCATGCTGGGTCTGGGCTGCCTGGAAGTGTGGGGTTGGATCAGTAATAATCCATCTACTTGGCTTCCCAAAGCCTAAAAGCTGCTTTTGATAAACCAAGTGGATCCCAAACCCTTCCCAAGCACAGAGTTTGGCTGGAGAGGTACGAGGCTGGAAAGCTTTTTCTAACACACCCAAACTCCTCTTCACTCTCTTATCTCCACCTTCACCCCAGCAAGGTCCAAACCTCCTGTTTGCAGTCCAAAAGGAGCCCTTTGGCCCCTGGCTGCCAGCCCAGCTGGACTTGCAGCATGTGTGTGCCACGGCACCAGCAACTCCCCAGCTCCAACCAGATGCCTGGAACACAGCCCTTCAATGGAAAAGGGCTGGATCCAGGCATGGAGCCACACAGATCTCTCCTGGCCAAGGCTCATTAAGGCTAAACCACTAGCAGCTTCCCTTGACCTGCTGTTGGCATCCTAATCCCTGCAGGTAGGGCTCTCAGAGGCCATCCTGGAGCTAGGGGCAGGAGGGAGGAGGCAGCTTTAGGGTGCTAAAATCTCTGTGCCTAATGAAAAACAGGTCCTGCACAGCCAAACAGCTGATCCATGGCTGCTGAGATGAGTAATGCATCCAATTCCTGGCAGGAGCTGCTTCCTTTAGGGAGGCAAAGGCTCCTTCCCTAGAGGGCAGGGCCCTTCATGTTCCCCACTAGGCACGGGGTTTTCCCTGGAGGCTGAGCCCAGCTCAGGGACATGGCAGCTCCCAGGCACTCCTCAGGGATATGGGCTGGCATCAGGCAACAGAAATATGGTGCATGAAGGTCTGGTATGTGATGGTCTGTATGTGGCCACTGCCCTCCATGCATCCATGCATCCATGCATCCACCCATCCATCCCTCCCTCCATCCCCACAGGTGCTTGTCTTGGTCTCCCTCCATCCACAGCAAGGAATCTGATGGGGGTTGAGCCCCACTGCAGCCTGCAGCACCCAGGGAGTGGTCCATGTCCCTCTGGCTGGCAGGGATGTCCCTTGGGGAGGATTCCAAGGATGAGTGCTAGCAGGGAAAGGAGCTCAGCAGCTCCCCGGGATGGATCCTGCTCAGGGGAGAGCTGCTGCTGGGAGCAGGGCAAGAGTGCTGTGGGGTGTGGAGCAGGATGAGGCCATGACTCAGCTCTCACCAGGCTTTTCACACATCCTTTCTCCCTCTCCTTCCCTGGCAAAGCCCCTGTGGCACCTGGGGACCCTGAGACACAGAGCAGGGGCCAGGGCCCAGCATGTGTGTCGCTGTGGTGGAGCTCGGGGCCAGTCACTGATGTAAACAGCTCTGGCTGCAGATAAACAACCAGCTCTGGCTGGAGGACAAATGTCTCCTCTGTTCCTCAGAGCCTCCCTGCTGCACCCCAGCAGCATCTCTATCCCTCAGGGGCAGTGGCTCCTAAGCACCCCCTCCAGCCCTGCCTTGGTGGGGGGCTCAGAGGTGCCACCCCATCAGCCTGGGACTGGACCCACATGGGGTGCAGAGAACCAGTTTGGGGATGAAAAGGGAGATTTAGGCACCTGGAGCCAGGCCAGGGTCAGGGATGATGCTGGCTCCATCCCTCACAGAGCCTAAGGACTGTGGCATCCCAGTGAGGGTTTGGCAGGAGCTCATGCCTGACCCTGGGGACAGCTAGGGACCCCTCAGCCCTCCTGGGGTGGCTGCTGCTGGTTCTCCCCCCTCAACAGAGCTGAGCTCAGGCTCCCCTGGAGTGCTCCCAGGCCCTTTGTCCATCCCATCTCCAGGCCTGGCACAGAGCCGTGCTCTATCCAGCTTATCCAGCTGCTCCCAGCCCCCAGCCCACCCCCCCCAGGGGTCAGCACCCACTTGGCTGCAGCCAGGCTGAGCCAGAGGGTGCTGGCCTTGCACCCACACAGCTCTGTGCCATGAGCACTGGCTGATGCTGAGCTGCTGGCTGCTCCCTGTGAGGAGCTGAGCAGGGGATGGGGCACACTGGGGGCTGTGACCCCCCCAGTACCTTGGTTAGGGTATACTGGGGGTGCTGGGTGCAGCCTCCTGGAGTGTGGGCATGTGGAGAAGGTGCATGGTGAAGAGCCTTGGGCCACCACCCCAAAAGCACTGCAGCCAAGGGGCTGCTGGTAGCACCTCCTGCTCCCCTTTGCCCCCCCAGCCTCGAGGGGTGCCAGTGGGCAGCTGCCCAGGGAGGCTTTTGGCTCCTGCTCCAGCCACATTCCATGGTGGAGGGAGGAGCAGGTCTGGAGCCTGCTGTCACTCAGCAGCAGCCACGAGGGCTGGGGACATGCTGGTGATCCATGCGGGACCATAACCCATCCTCTGTCCCCCCCTCACTGCCTGGCATGGGCAATCCCTCCCTGAGCCAAGGAGCTGAGCTTTCTCTGTGCCCAGAGACCCCCCCAGCATGTACCAGGGGGGTAGCAGCTCCCCTGAGAGCCAGTGTGGTTGAGGACAATGGGACCTGGGTTAGGATAGCTCTAATCTGGGGCTTTTTTGGTGGGCACCAGTCACAGGCTGACCCTGTGGTTCCCTCACTCCCAGCCTGGCCCATTCCTCTGCTCCTGGATCCTGCCAGCTCTCCCTTCCATGGGCACCCAGCTCATGGGGGGGGGGATGCTGCTGGGGGACCCCTGGCTGGCTGGGGGGTACAGAGCAGGACTGAGGGTCCTGGGCTGGGGCAGGTGGCATGGGGAGGATGGAGAGCAGGAAGCAGGGGCTGGCAGCAGGCCAAAGGGAACGGCTGCCACTTGAATTCCTCTGCTCCTCAAGGAACCAGCTTGGGACCTTCCCACGGGGATTTCCAGCCTGGGCACACTCTGCTCCAGCCTGGATCATGCTGGGGGGGTTCCTGTGGGTCCTGGCTCTTGAGGAGACTTATCCACTGGCTGTGGGGAGAACGTCCCAGCCCTGTGGTGAATCACTGGGAAAGGAACTCATTAAGAGCTCACAGCACTTTTCTTGCTGGAAAGAACTTTCTCTGTTTGCAGCCAGGGGGATTTGGATGTGCTGTGGGGTTTACCCCACTCTCTGGTGGTTGCTGGCCCAAAAAAAGCTTCCCAAAGTGAGGCACTGGGTTGGGATGTGCTTCTGTTCCTGTTGGGGATGGGAATAGAGGGAACTGCTGAAGCTGAAGGTACCCAATCAGAGTCACCTCCAGCTTGCTGAGACCAAGGGGCAAGGTCCAGGGATGCTCTAACCTTGGACATGGAGGAGTTGTGGCTGCAGCTGGGATGGTACTGCTGTCTGGTCCAGGCCCTTTGGAGCCAGGAGCATGCTGCATCCCCTCACCTGCATCCCTTGAGCTGGGGACCAGCAGACATGGGGAACCCCTCAGCATGCCCACGTGTCCCCCCATGGCCTCATCCTGCTTCTCCTTCCCTGGGTGACAGCCCCAAGGCTTGGAGATGGCTGCAGGGGACACGGGGACAGCACTCCCTGGGCAGTACCAAGAGTGGTGACAGTGTCACTGGTCCCAGTTTGCTACTGGGAGAGGGTCAGACAGGTCCCTTCTAGCTTCATTTTAACGTCCCCAGATCCTGTGGGCACAGGGCTGTGCTGCCACGTTTGTCACCTGCTGCCACCCTTGCTGTTGTCTCTCTGCCCCATGACTCAGGGATTTCAGCAGGTTTGGGAGGGGAGGAGCACCAAAAGCCACTTCCCTGCCAAAAACAAAGCAAAAAAACCCTCAGAAGCAGCTGCTGCTCTCTCCTTCCAGCAGGCAGTGGGTGGATTATCAACCCAAGCTCCATGCTGTCCAACATCCCTGTCTCTCTGTCCCCCTGCCCTGCCTTTGTCCCATGACTGGGGGATGTGACACTCTTCCGGTCACTTCAGAGGAGCAGGAGGGAGATGAGTGTGCAGGAGATAAGAGGAGTGTGTTCCTCAGCTGCTGCCCCAGCACGGGGTCCCCGTGAGTCACCTCCTGGGCTGGCATCACCCAGCTCTGTCCCTTGGGTGCTGCTGAGGCTCCCAGGACAGCTCATCATGGAAAGAGGAGAATCTCTCGGTGTTTCTGGGGAGAAAGGGAGTTATTTTGGGAGTATGGTTCATTTTTAACCTTAGCATCCTTTCCCCCCCCCCCCTCCCCGTTATCTTTAGCATCAATGTTTATCTGTGTGCAGTTGCTAAGGGCCTCTCATGGCTGATAAGGATACATGTGGCACCCATGGGTGATAAGGAGATATACAGCACCCATGGGTGATGAGGATACACACAGCACCCCATGGGTAATAAGGAGTTACACAGCACCCATGGGTGATGAGAACACACACAGCACCCATGGGTGATGAGGACACACACAGCACCCATGGGTGATGAGGACACACACAGCACCCATGGGTGATGAGGAGATATACAGCACCCATGGGTGATGAGGACACACACAGCACCCATATGCCAGTGTGGATATGCTGCCATTGCAGAGTTGTCCCCACTGTCCCCATCTCCTGATGGCTCCCAGCTCTTCCCACCCCCAAATCCCCATCACTCCCTCTCCTGACTCCCTCTGCTTGCTTGGAGTTATCTCAGCTCCAAGGAAAACCCTCAGCAGCTTCTGAAAGCCTAGCAGCATTTCCTGTCCTGGGAAGCTGATACCACTGCTTCCTCCAAGCTGGGATGTGGTGGCTGTCCCCAGGGTTGTCACCGTGTCCTTGTCCCAGCCACAGGTCCCAGCCGCTGCCTGCAGCCTCTTGTGTTTGTGGGATATTTTGCTTCCCTGTCAGGATGACAAATGCTTTGTAAAGCAACAGTTCACCTCCCAGCAACTGAGGAGTTTCCAGTTGGCTGCAAACAAACAGGCAACAAACAGGAAAAGGCCCAAGGGGAGGGCAGGGCTGTGTGCACACTCAGCACCACACATGGCCCCAGGGCAGCGCTGGGCAACACTGCCTTGGACACCCCTGGCACCCTTCCTGCAGCACCAGGCCTAGCACACACTGCTTGTGCACACACTGATACAGCCACACACACGGATACACACACACACACACACAGGGATACAGCCACACACACGGATACACACACACGGATACACACACACACA
>VWZO01000542.1:0-21080 GCA_013396975.1 Bucco capensis | reverse complement strand
CCCCGGGCCCCGGGCCCCGCGCCCGCAGCCCCGCCGCAGAGAGCTGCCAGCCGCCGGCACCGGTGCATTCCCCCGCGGCACCGGCTGGGCCTAGGCGAGCCGAACCGGAGCGCTCTTGCCTGCCCGCGGTGCTCCATTCCACCTTGCCCGGTACCGCGGGCGGCTGTGGCTTGTCTTGCAGTCGCCGCCTCCTCCTCCTCCTTCGCTGCTCAGGATGTCGGTACCGGAGTCTGCCGGCAGCGAGGAGGTGAAGCAGGCCAAGGAGGTGGAGGACGCCGAGAAGTATTCCTTCATGGCCACCGTCACCAAGGCCCCCAAGAAGGTATCGGTACCGGCGGGGGCTGGCCTGGTTCGGGGGATGCAGCCCCCGGTTAGGGGAGGAGAGTCTCTCCGTTCGAGGGATGCTGGCCCCGTGCGGGGGATGCAGCCCCGGGGAAGGGAGCGGGGTCGGACCCGGTTCGGGGAGGGTCAGGTCTGGCCTTGTTCGCGGGAAGCAGCCCCGGTTCGGGGAGGGAAGGGTCAGGTCTGTCCCGATTCGGGGGCAGCTGGCCCGGTTCAGGGGGTGCAGCACCGGTTCGGAAAGGGGAACCTGTGCCGGTTCGGGGGCAGCAGCCCCAGCTCCGGACGGGGAAGAGGAGCTGGCCCGACTCTGAGAATAGCGGCTGGGATGCTGGCAGAGGGGGAACAGGTCTGGTTTGAGGGTGACTGGGAGTGAGGAGGCTGTCCCCAGTCAGAGGACGGGAGGGAGATCGGTACCGGGCTCTGAGTGGTCCGGTACTGCTGGGGGTAGCTGGCCCGGTTCTGGGGGAAAGTGCTACCAAACGGGGGTGGAGATGCCCAACAGAGGATGCTGGCCCAGTTTGGGGTGGAGTGGAGAGGGATTTGGTGATGGGAGAGAGGAATCTGTATTGGGGAATGGTCCTGGCCTGGCTGGGGATGAGAGGGGCTGCTGTGGGGCTGGTACCAGCAGGGCCCAGTTCACGGAGGCTGGGGCCAGGCCTGGCCCGGCTCTGGAGGGGAGCAGATTGGGGAGGGCTTGGCTGTGGCATAGGAGTGCCTGGGGGACAGGGTGGCTCTGGGCAAAGGGACAGGCAGGTGAGTGGAGTAGGTCTGGAGACTTTGTGTGTTGGGACCATGGTGGGTGCTGTGGAAGGGGGACCCCTTAAATAGGATGAACTGGCAGCAGGGACCCAGAGATCCTGCTGTAGGTCACTCTGAAGGGCAGCAGGAGGAAATTCAGAGCGTTGAACTCTTTCTGGGGTGAGAGGACTATTGGAGATGTGGGTGGGAACATGTTTGGCCTTGGGGAGGAAGCTGCCAGAGCAGCCCCTGGTGCTGAGCTCTCCTGAGTCACCTCTTTATCCTTTCATCTTTGAAGGCCATTCCACAGGAGCTCCTGAGATCTCCAGTGCTGCTCCCATGGTGCAGGCCCTGCTTCTGTAATCCTTCTTGGGGTGTCTGGTTGGCACCATGGGCAGGTGAGCACTGGCTGTGCCACCATGACAGGGTACAGGACCTCCACTAACTTTAAGATGGGTGAGAGCATGGAGACCTGTGCTCCTGCCTTGGTGTGCACCTGCTGGGCTTAGGTAACATGCCCTGGTCCTGGCAGCCAGGTGGGTTTGTGCTCCTGGTCCTGGCAGCCAGGTGGGTTTGTGCTCCTGGTCCTGGCAGCCAGGTGGGTTTGTGCCTGGGACACTGCATGGATCCAGGCAGCTGTAGCAGGAGGTCCCCTCTGTGCTGAACATCATGTTCCCCTTGGGGCTGCAGCCTCCTGCCTCCATGCTGGAAGCAAAGGCAAAGCAGTTGCAATGAATGAGAATGTTCTGCTCCTCTGGGGGAAGATCTCTCTTCCCTGCTCCCCTTGCTGGTGGGATCAGGGGCTTCTGACCCTTGTGGAGGAGCTGCTGCCAGTCAGATGTGTTTGAGGCATCTCTTCTTGCCCAAGGAAGCAGGGGGCTGGAGACTCTTCCTGTGTCCTGACCCTGTTTATCCAGGCTGTGGACATAGCCTGGAGGAAGGAGCAGAGGAATGTGGAGCTGGGATCTGTCTCTTCCAGCTCAAACTGGGCTTGTTTTTACCTATTTCTTACCTTGTTGTCTTTCTCAAAGCTGAGGAGCTAACACTGAGGCTGCAGCTGCCTGATCCCAGAGGGGAGAGCAGACTCCTGATCCTGAAGTATCCTTTGGGGCCAAACTATGCCTCTGAAAAGGAACTGTGATGTGTATGTGTAGGGGAGGCATCAATTCAGCATCCTCAGAGGCAGAGTTGCCTTGTGCCTGAGGAGGTGTGGGATGCTGTGTCCCCTGAGCTCACTGCTGCCCTGCCAGGCTCCTGGCAGCTGCAGTGGGACTCGCTGCCTGCTGCAGCCTTGCCTGGCTGCCTGATGAGCTGAAAGGTGCCCAGAGCCACACAAGAGACATTGGAGGCTGATAACATCACAGCCAGCCAGATCCTGGGGAGCTTGCAATGAGGCTGAGGTCAAGGAACAGAATGCTTGAGGCCACTGCTTTCCTTGCCTGGCTAGTTACTGCTCAGTAATAGCGGGGAGGGGCTGGCAGAGGGATGACAGGAGGAGGAAGGGAGCATTGCCCTCCTGAAATAAGATGTTGAGTGCCCCCAGCTCAGGTGCTTTGGAAGCAGGATGGCAGTTAAAGCATTACAACTCTTCTCTGTGTCTCTGTGAGTTGAAGCTGTTGTTAAGTCTTGGCCCAGGCTGCCCAGGGAGGTGCTGGAGTCACCAGCCCTGGAGGGGTTTAAGAAACATTTAGATGTTCTCCTTAGGGCCATGGGCTAGTGTCCTGGAGTTGATTGGTATGGTTGGACTTGATGAGCTTAGAGGTCTCTTCCAACCTTCATGGTTCTGTGATTCTGTGGAGACTTTGGTGCTTGCTGCCCCAGAGCTCTTGGTGTGCTCAGAGGCCAATGAAGATGATGGTTGGGAGAGATGATTTACTGGCATGGGTGCAGGGGAAGTCATGGTGTGCTGCTTCAGCAGCTCCCTCCCTAGGGTTTTTAGGCTCCTTGAACTTTGCCAATGCAGTTTGCACAAGGAGTTTGGAGATGGAGAGGGGTGGGAATGTGGCCAAGCTTAGTCTCCTCTGTGTGACCTGCCACTGAAGAGCTTTTCAGAGGAGCCTTCCCTTGTGCTGCTGTGTGGGGCAAGTGCCAGCGTGCAGCGGAAGAGCTGGTGAGAGCCTGCCAGTGTCCTGTGCCCAGCTCAGCCCTGAGGGAGCAGACCTGGCTCTGCAGCTCTGGAGGCACAGCAGCCCCACAGGTGCTGAGGAGGAGTTGGTGTCCTTGCTGGGCTGTTTTGGGGACACTCAGAGTGAGCCTGAGCTGTGCAGCCAGCCTAGGGCATCGCTGACATCTTTATCGCCTCTCTTCTCAGTGACTTGTTTGAGGTGAAAAAGTGAAACAGCAGGAGGTAAGAGATTAAGAGATTAAATATGATCAACTCTGGGTTTCAGTAGTAGCTGATGTGGTAGTGGTGAGCAGAGCTGTGGCCTTTCTGCAGAGGAATGGGGTGGTTCCCCCCCCACCCCACAAGCTGGGCTTGCCTGGCTCTGCCCAAGCTCCTTCTTCCCTGCAGTTGGTGGGGAATGGAGCTGTTAGCACAATCACAGCAGCTTTGGGCAGAGCAGGCTGGTGCTTTGGGGGGGAGTAGTTGGAAGGCAGAGGTGAGCAGTGCTGAGCTCTCTAATTTCTCCTGTGTGTTGAAAACCCTGAGGGCTGTGATGTGCCCAGGTGGAGGCAATACAGGTGTGGGGATGATGGGAGAGCTCAAGGGCAGGTTGTGCTCTTCCAGATGGTTGTGTGCCATCACCACAGTGTCTGGGCATCTGCTCCTCTGCCTCCCTGGAGACCATGGTGCCCTTGGCAGCAGCTGCTGTCTGAATCCTTAACCTCTGAGCCAAGCTGTGGGTGCCCTTAAGCAGGATGTGGCCCAGAGCAGGGGGTTTGCAGGTGCTGTCCTTGTCACTTGCCCTCATCTCCTGGGTGTCACTGTCCCATGGGTGCCTTCACACCTGGCTGCTGGCAGCCAGAAGGATGGACACTCGCAGACAGATCTGCTTACTCATGCAGCATTGGCCTTACAGCCTGCAGCTGGCTTTTGGGCAGGGGAGCTGTCTGGCAGCTCTGTGCCCCCCGGGAAGGTGCTGAGCCCGTGGCTGATGTGTTTGGGTGAGTGCTGTGCCCCTGCAGAGGCTGCTGCCACAGGGATCCTGCTGAGGCTCTGCAGGGGGAATGCTAATGCACAGTGCTGCAGCTTTGCAGGGGAACGAGCTGAGCTGTGTGCTGGCTGGCACGGGGGTGGTGGCAGGTGGGAGCAGGGAAAGGCTGCGATGAGGGGGCTGGAGCTCTGTGGGGAGCTGCTGTCCTCTGAGGAGGGCTGGATGCCTTCTCCACTGTGCTGTTTCTGCTGCTGCTTTTTGCTGCTGAGTGCAGAGCCTTTCTCCTGCTACCTGAGCAGTGTCTGACTGTGCTGCAGTCTGCTGCTTCCCTGCCCTGCACACAGACCCTTCCCAGAGCTGGGGTTTCTGACCCTTTTTCCCCTCAGTCTCCCAGGATCCCAGCCTGGTGGGGGTTGGAAGGGAGCTCTGGGGATCAGCCAGTGCAACCTCCCTGCTCCAGCAGCTCACCCCCAGCAGCTTGCCCAGCATCACCTCCAGGTGCCTTTGGGATCTCTCCAGAGGAGGAGACTCCCCAAGCTCTCTGGGCAGCCTGGGCCAGGGCTCTGCACCCTCAGAGAAGTTTTTCTCTGCAGCTCTGCCAGGCTGAGTGCTCATAAACCACCTTCCCCTTTGCTGTCAGAGGGATGAGGTTGTCCTTGTTTGTACTGACACAGCTCGTGGAGTTGCTCATTTTTCCTCTTCCTTTAGTTTCATCTCTCAGACTGGCTGCTCATAAATCCTCCTCTGCCTTTGTGCACTTGCCCAGGGTAGTGGCCACCAGCTCCTTCTCCTGGGGCTTTAGCCAGACACCATGGCTCTCTTTGCTTCCTTGCCCAAATCCTCTGAGCCTTTGCTTGCTCACTCTCCTCTTGCTGCAGTTTCCTTCTTGTAATGAGATGCTTGAGCTGGGATGAGTTGAACAGCTCATCCTGCTCTCTGTGGACCACCTGGGGTGGCTCTGGCCTTCCTTGGGATGTGGGAAAACCCTAAGAAGTGACCATGTTGCTGTGGTGAGGTGCTCATGGGCTGAGCTGGTCATACCCTGAGCCCTGGTGAGATCAAAGCAGCCAGGGGCTAGGAGCAGACAGGTCCCTGGTGCTGTAGTCAATGACAGGGTCCTAATTACTTCTGATCTAAGTTGCTGTTGGGTCCTTCTCATCACTGTAGCTGTCTGGAAGCTCTCCCTGCTGTCCAGAGGGGAGGCTTGGCCTTGTGACCCAGCACTACTGCAGGGCCAGAGGATGCTTACTTAAGTTAGTGCACTGAAGAGCAGGAAGAAAGGAGATGTTTAAGGTCTGCTGGACACAAATCATCTTCAAAATGATGGGCAGGGCCTTGTGGCTTTTGCTTCTCCTCCTGCAGCCCTGTGAGGTGAGCTGGGTTCCCACTCTGCTGTCTGCCCTTTAGGGGTGGCAGAGGAGTTGGGTATTGGTTCTCCCCACTCTTCAGAAGCATCTCTTGTTGTCTTTGGATGGTGTGGGCTCTGGGGCACCCATCTGAACAACACTGGCTCTCTTGCCAGCACTGCTGGGCTTGCTGCTAGCCTCCTGCCCACGGGAGCAGCCAGGTCTGGAGTGTGGGAAGCTTGCTGGCAGCAGCAGTTTTGTTTGCTTTAGGCCTTTCCCAGAATGTGAGGTTCTCTCCTGCTAGGCACCAGCCTAGCACAATACTTTCTTTGGGATCTGAACAGCTTTCTCTTGGCTTTCCAGCCCCTGCAGATGTTGGAGTCTGTTCCTGTGCTCCCTGCTAGAGGCTGAGATACTTTGCTCTGGAAACCAGCTCTTCCAGGCCAGGTTGGAGTTGATCCTTTTGGATAACCAAGTGGCTCCATGTAAGGCTTTGCAGGTGAGGATCCTGTTCATGTTATTCCTCCAAGGAAGGTGTGGGATTGCCTGCTTGGAGCAGCACTCAACTTGGGCACTGGAGCAGCTGTGGCAGAAGGAAAGGCTGAGAGCCCTGGGGCTGCTGAGGCTGGAGCAGAGCAGAGCCAGAGGGGAGCTGCTCCATGCTGAGCAAGAGCTGAAGGGTGCAGGGGGCAAGAGGCTGGGGCCACACTCTGCTCAGGGGTGCCCAGGGCCAGGCCAAGGGGCAATGGGCACACACTGGAAGCCAGCAGCTTCCATGGGAGCAGGAGGAGCAAGTTGTTTGGTGTGAGGGTGCAGAGCCCTGGCCCAGGCTGCTCAGAGAGCTTGGGGAGTGTCCTTGTGTGGAGAGATCCCAAAGGCAGCTGGAGGTGATGCTGGGCAAGCTGCTGGGGGTGGGCTGCTGGAGCAGGGAGGATGCACTGGATGATCCCCAGAGGTCACTTCCAACCCTCCCCATGCTGGATTCAGGGATTCAGTGCAGAGCATTGCTGGTGCCTGGCTGTCCTTCATCACCAGGAGTTTCCTGCAGGCTTTGCAGAGGGCTTGCTGCCTTTCCTGCTGAGCCCTTTGATCAGAGCTTGCTTATCTGAGGACTCTGACTCACCCTCCCTCAGCAGATGGTGCTGACGTTGGAGGTGACTGTCCCAGGGCCTCTGGAGCTCTGGGTGCAGAGGACCTGGTGCCAACACTTGAACTGATTGTCACCCTCCTCTTTCTCCTGGGTTGGATCAGTGTGGGGCTGGGGGCTGCTGGAGGAGGGTCAGGGAGTCCCACCAAGGAGGAGCATCTTGTTTCCTTCTAAGCAGGGAGCACTAGAGCCCATTAGCAAAGCCCAGGGAGCACCCTCAGCAGTGCAGTGGTCTGCACTCTCTCTAACCTTGGGCTGAGCATCACCTCAGTGTGGTTAATCCTCAGCAGGACACAGCATGGGCTAAGGGCACTCTGGGACAGCTTGCTTGATGGGCCAGAGAGGAAGCTGCCATTTAGGGTGGTTATTTTTGAGCTCCCTGCCTCTGAGACAGCAGGATGTGGAAGCTGGAGCTATTCATGCCTTGAGGAGCTTGCCCTGTCCCATTGGGCTGCTTGAGCTGTGAATGTTAATTACACTTTGGGATCAATACAGTGGCCTTGGTAACGAGCTGATTGCTGCTGCAGAATCTGTTTACTTCAGGGCTGTGACAGCCAAAGCACTGAGGTGGCCCAGGACATGATGTTCCAGCTTGTCAAACAGGCTGCATTGTAATTGGGGTGAGGCTCACGAGGTTCTGGGAGGTGGGGACAGCTTCTTCCCCTTGGCTGCCTCCTGGGGACCTGGAGCTGGCTGGCAGGAGCCATTCAGGCCTGGCAGGGGAGGAGCTGCCTTACAATCACAAAATCATTTAGGTTAGAAAAGACCTTTCAGATCCTCAAGTCTAACTGTCAGCAGCACTGCTAGGTCACCACTGAACCATCACCTTCAGCACCACAGCTCCACATCTCCATGGATATATTTCCAGGTCCTGGAGGGATGGGGACTCCATGCCTGGGCCAGGCCTGGACAATCCTTTGGGGGAAGAAATTGTTTCTCATGTCCAACCTAAACCTCACCTGGGGCAACTTGAGGCTGTTTCCTCTTATCCTGTCACTTCTTCCTTTGGAGAAGAGACCAACCCCCAGCTGGCTCCAAGCTCCTCTCAGGGAGCTGCAGAGAGGGAGAAGGTCTCCCCTGAGCCTCCTCTTCTCCACACTAACCAACCCCAGTTCCTCAGCTGCTCCTCAGCACACTTGTGCTCTAGACCCTTCCCCAGCTTCCTTGCCCTTCTCTGGACACACTCCAGCACCTCCATGTCCTTCTGGCAGTGAGAAGCCCAAAGCTGAGCCCAGGATTGGAGCTGTGTGCCCAGTGCAGGAGGATGATCACTTCATTCACAGCTGGGATCCAGTGTTGGTTATGGAGCCTGCTTTATCTGCAAGGCTTGGAGAACAGCTGCTCCCAGCTTTCTGTGGGGAGAGCAGCTTGGCAGCCTGGAGAGGAGATTGCTCAGGGCTTTGCCTTGCTGAAATTCATGTTTTGGTTTCCTCCTTTTAATGGCCTGGGGTGAGGCTCAACCTGTGCCTGCACTTCTCTGTCTCTTCTTTCACCTGCCTGCAGGGAGCCCTGAATATCTCACATTCCTGCGCTGTGGGGAGAGGCTTGCATCCAACCTGGACATGGTTTGGAGCAAGAACATCTGCCTGAGCCCTCTTGTCTTTGGAGCCATCAGCCTCTTGCAGGCAGCCCTGCCTGTTTCTCCCTGCATCAACTAACCCCTTCTCCAAGGATTCTCTGAGCTCACCATTCCCAGCATGCTGCTACTTATCTCTCCTGCTCCATTCCAGAGAAGCAGGGCCTTCATGGAATCAACACTGATTGCAGGAAGGGCTCAGCTCTGCTCCAACATGAGTTGGCATCTGGGAGGGTGATGTTTGTCCATCCAGCTCATGATTGCTCTGAGTCCTGAGCAGTGAAGCCTGAGGTTTCTCTCCTGCCTTGCCTCTGATGCATGAAAATCAAAGTCTTTTCCAGAGCTGAAAACAGAATCCCAGAATTGTTCTTGTTGTAACAGACCTTGAAGATTAGTGAGTCCAACTGGTAACCTAATATCAGCAGGGCACGACTGAACCATGTCCTTCAACACCACAGCTTTGCAACCCCTGCAGGGATGGGAACTCCAGCACTGCCCTGGGCAGCCTGGGCCAGGCCTGGACAACCCTTTGGGATGAAATTGTTCCTCATGTCCAACCTAAACCTCCCCTGGTGCAACTTGAGGCTGTGTCCTCTCTTTCAGGGAGCTGCAGAGAGTGAGAAGGTCTCCCTTGAGCCTCCTCTTCTCCACACTAACCAACCCCAGTGCCCTCAGCTGCTCCTCAGCACACTTGTGCTCTAGACCCTTCCCCAGCTTCCTTGCCCTTCTCTGGACACAGTCCAGCACCTCCATGTCCTTCTGGCAGTGAGGAAGCCACTTGCAGTGGCCACAGAGGTGTCAGTCTTGGAGTGAGTGTGTTGCTAAATGACAACTGGGCAGCTGTAGGTGATGCAAGTGTGGAAATGCCTGTGAGGGGTTCTGGGCTCAGCCAGGGTATGGATTTAGCTCTAATTTTCCTGCCCCACAGCTCTGTTTCCCCACTCCCTGAGGTCTGTTGCAAGCAGGCTGCTCCTGCTGGGCATTTTCCCTTCCAGCCAAGGTCTTGTAGGTGTAGCTGGAGCCTCACCTGCATGGCCTTTACTGTCTTGGTCTCTTCAAGGACCAAAAGAGCTCTTGAGATGCTGTGGTTCTTCTACAAGGTAGTTCTGGGGGAGAAAAGAAGGCTGCTGTGCTGAAACACAGAGACTGCTTTCAGATCACAGAGGAGAGGTTTGGGGCTTCCAGTTTGGGTTCTTTTTGTGGCTAACCTTCACTTCAGCCCCATATGCTGGAGCTGAACAAGCTCTCTGACAGCACTTGCAAGTGTCCCATGGTCTGCTGCAGCTGTGCTTGGACAGGACTTTTCTAATTGATTTAAACACTGATGCTAATGAAGGAGGATTCTGTACTGGTGACAAGGGCAAGGTCCTGCACCTGGGTCAGGGCAATCCCCAGGATCAATCCAGGCTGGGGCTGAAGGGATGGAGAGCAGCCCTGAGGAGAAGGACTTGAGGGCACTGGGAGGGGAAAAGCTGGCAAGGAGCTGGCAATGTGAGCTCCCAGCCCAGGAGCAAACCCTGNTTGGGCTAGATGAGCTTTCCAGATCCCTTCCCACCCAAAGCACTGTGTGATAAGGTAACTCCAATTAATACCAATTGTTGGTGTCACACAGAGCTTGGTGAGCAGCAGAGATGACTGCAGAGCAGTCTGGCATCTCTCTCAAGTGATTCCTTTTTGCTCTGGGAGCAGTGCAGTTTGCTCTGCAGGTAGCTGTGCTGGCTGCCTCAGGTGAAGCAATGAAAGTTGGCTGGCCTGAAGGATCCCACGTGGCAGCCTTGTGCAGTTGCTGCTGGGAAGGAGCTATCTCTGGCTCCTAAAGCCCAGAGCAAGCCTTTGCCTCCATTCCTGGAGTCCAAGGGCTGGTGCCTTATCTGCTGTGTGGAGCTTTCCCTCAGCCCTTGCACCTTTGGCCTCCAGGTGTTCAGAAGGCAGCACTTCTCCCCAGTTACTCTTTAACAGCTGGGCCCTCCCAATCCCTTTGATTTCATTTAATTCCTCTGGCTGTTTGATTTTTTTCCTGTGGCATTTACAGTGATTCCCATGATGAATGAAATCTTGTGCTAGTTTCCAGCCTATTAACCCTTTGGAATGGGCCCATTTCTCTCCTAGTGTTTCTTCTCCTCTGCTAAGCTTTAGGATTGATGTGCAAGTCCTTAATTCTCTGGAACTCACAGACACTTGGGGTTTTTGTTTGTTCTGTTGGGTTTTTCCCTTCCCCCAGTGCTTGACCCAAGCAGCACTTCCCTGCCAGTGAAGGATGGAGGCTGGTACAGGGCTTGGCTGCTTTACCTTGCCAAGAGCTCAGAACTCTTGATTTCCTTCTTGGGCATGGTGTAAAGGTTTCCAGGCAGAGATCTGGCACTGGTTCCTGCTTGGGGAGTTGGTGGGGACAGTGCCAGGTTGCTCTTTGCCTCTCTGGGCAGGAAAAAGCTGCGCTGTGAAGCCTCTGTGAGCTCGAGGTGCAGCTGCAGGCAGCACTGAAGCAGCACTGCTCCCTTGGCAGATCTCCCCAGCTGCAGTGTCCACACTAGATTTC
Organism: Bucco capensis; assembly: GCA_013396975.1. Classification (NCBI taxonomy): domain Eukaryota; kingdom Metazoa; phylum Chordata; class Aves; order Piciformes; family Bucconidae; genus Bucco; species Bucco capensis. The sequence goes on along the minus strand of VWZO01000542.1, from coordinate 10,300 downwards.
TTCTCAGGGATTGGGGAACCAGCAGGAGAAAATCCTCTGTTACAAATCCACACCTGGAGCAGCAGCAGGTCCTGTTCCTCCATGTAACGTCATTATTTTGCCAGGGCTGTGCCACTTGTAGCTCTCTCCAGAGCCCTTGGTGCTCTGCCAGCAGGTCTGGAGATCTGAAGATGCCTGTTGAATGCTCTGCTGCCCAGGGCTGAAGCCATGGGCATTGCTAGTGCAAACCCTCCCCTGCCTGTGCCTGGCCTGGTGCTCTGGCTTGGGATAGCTTTTGCTGCTAGACCTGATGGGAATGGGAGATCTGCTTGTCCTGTGAGCTTGGCCACAGCCTCAGGTGAATCCATGAAGCCACTTAGAATCCTAGAATGGTTTGGGTTGGAAGTGACCTCTGGAGGTCATCTAGTCCAACCCCCCTGCAGTGGCCAGGGACATCCCCAACTAGAGCAGGTTGTCACCTGGTGTCACATAGGTGTGTGCTGGCTCACATGGCCAGAGCTTGGAGGTAGTAAAATGGGGTTCTTTAGGAATAGTGTAGTCAAATCCCAGCATCTCAGCACAGTGTTGGTTGGAAAGGAGCTCTGGGGATCATGCAGTGCATCCCCCCTGCTCCAGCAGCTCACCCCCAGCAGCTTGCCCAGCATCACCTCCAGCTGCCTTTGGGATCTCTCCACACAAGGACNAGGGCAGAGGAGAGGGGGAGAACCTCCCTGGCCCTGCTGCTCACACTCTTCTCAATGCACCCCAAGATACCATTGGCCTTCTTGGCCATGAGGGTACATTGCTGGCTCACAGGTAACTTGTTGTCCAGCAGCACTCCCAGCTCCTTCTCCTTGGAGCTGAGTTCCAGCAGTTCATCTCCTAACCTGCTGCTCATGTCTTCCTTTTGAGCTCCAGTAGAACAAAAGCCTCATTCTAGTTATTTAATTGTCTATTCTTTCCTCTGCTGAGGTGTGGCTAAAGAGAGCTCAGCCCTGGGCTGCCTCTTCCCTCCCTCACTGCTGCATTGGCTGGAGGGGACAACTCACTTCTGCAAATAAGTGGATTGCAACAAGTTGTCCTTTAGGAACACCTCAAACCATCAGGGTGGCAGCAGTGGGTTGCAGAGACTTTCTTGCTTTCCAGGCAGCTGCAAGAAGGTGCTTTGCTCTGCTTTTTCTTTCTCTCCCTGTGCCATCATCTCCAGGGTGCAGGAAGCTTAGGAGGCTGGGGGGCTCCAGGTGGTTTGCTGCTTCCTTCTTATCTTGGGTGGTCTGACATCTGGTGACACTGGAATATGCCCTAGGGGCCCTTGGAGACCCCCAAAGTGACACTTGGTGACCTTGGGACACCCTGAGGTGGCACCTGGTGGCCCTGGGATGTGTCCTAGAGACTCTCAGTGATGTTGGGAAATGCTGAGGTGGCACCTGGTGGCCCTGGGATGTGTCGTAGAGACTCTCAGTGATGTTGGGAGACCCTGAGGTGGCATCTGGTGGCCCTGGGATGTGTCCTAGAGACTCTCAGTGATGTTGGGAGACCCTGAGGTGGCACCTGGTGGCCCTGGGATGTGTCCTAGAGACTCTCAGTGATGTTGGGAGACCCTGAGATGGCATCTGGTGGCCCTGGGACACCCTGAGGTGGCATCTGATGGCCCTGGAAAGTGTCCCAGAGACCCTCAGTGATGTTGGGAGGCATTGAGGTGGCACTTGGTGGCCTTGAGGTGACACTTGGTGGCCTTGAGGCATCTTCTGGATGAACCTGGTGGCCGTGGGACACCCTGAGGTGGCATCTGGTGGCCCTAGGAAGTGTCCCAGAGACCCTCAGTGATGTTGGGAGGCCTTGAGGTGGCACTTGGTGACCTTGAGGCATCTTCTGGATGAACTTGGTGGCCTTGGGACACCCTGAGGTGGCACCAGGTGGCCCTGGTACGTGTCCTAGAGACCTTCAGTGATGTTACGAGGCCTTGAGGTGGCACTTGGTGACCTTGAGGCATCTTCTGGATGAACCTGGTGCCCTTGGGACACCCTGAGGTGGCACCTGGTGGCCCTGGCACATGTGCTAGAGACTCTCAGTGACGTTGGGAGACCCTGAGGTGGCATCTGGTGGCTCTGGGACATCTCCTAGAGACCTTCAGTGATGTTACGAGCCCTCAAGGTGGCACTCAGTGACGTTGGGAGACCCCAAGGTGGCACCTAGTGGCCTTGGGATACCCTGAGGTGGCACCTGGTGGCCCTGAGCGGCATCCTAGAGACCTTCAGTGATGTTACGAGCCCTCAAGGTGGCACTCAGTGACCTTGGGACATCTTCTGGATGAACCTGATAGCCTTGGGACACCCTGAGGTGGCACCAGGTGGCCCTGGGACATGTTCTAGAGACCTTCAGTGATGTTGGGAAGCATCAAGGTGGCACATGGTGACCTTGGGACATCTCCTGGATGCACCTGGTAGCCTTGGGATACCCTGAGGTGACACCTGGTGGCCCTGGGACATCTCCTAGAGACCCTTGGTGATGTTGGGAGGCCCCAGGATGGCACTTGGTGACCTTGGGACATCTCCTAGATGAATCTGGTGGCCTGGGGACACCCTGAGGTGGCATCTGGTGGCCGTGGGACATGCCCTAGAGCCTCTCAGTGATGTTGGGAGATCTCCTTCTGTGCAGACACCTTGGCTCTGTTGCTGTGCCCAGAAATCCAGGCTGTGTTGTTTTACCTCCTTGGTCATGAATTGCTGAGATGAAAAAACATTGTCCTTGCTCTGAAACCCTTGTGCTCCAGCCAACTGGAAAAGCTCCTTCCAGCAGGATGGAGGCTGGAATCCATGGAATCACAGGGTGTTAGGGGCTGGAAGGGACCTCTGGAGATATCTAGTGCTCCAGCAGGAGAACCTAGAGCAGCTTGCACAGGATGTGTCCAGGCAGATGTTGTTGAGTGCAGATGAGGCAGCAGAGTGCCCAGGGAGGCAAGAAAGCTAACAGCATCCTGGCCTGGAGCAGAACTAGTGTGAGCAGGAGGAGCAGAGCAGTGATCATCCTCCTGCACTCAGCACTGGGGAGGCCACACTGAGAGTCCTGGGCTCAGCTTTGGGCTCCTCAGTCCAAGAAGGACCCAGAGGCATTGGAGTGTGTCCAGAGAAGGGCAAGGAAGTTATGGAGGGCTCTGGAGCACAAGTGTGCTGAGGAGCAGCTGAGGGCACTGAGGTTGGTTAGTGTGGAGAAGAGGAGGCTCAGGGGAGACCTTCTCACTCTCTGCAGCTCCCTGCAAGGAGGTTGCAGTGAGCTGGGGGTTGGTCTCTTCTCCAGGGTTNAAAAAAGCTCCTCCTCCTGTTCAGCTGAAACTTGCTGGGGGCTAGTTTGTGCCCATTGCCTCTAGTCCTGTCCTTGGGCACCCCAGAACAAAGCCTGGCCCCATTCTCCTGCCCCCCACCCTGGAAGGATTGCTAAGCACTGATCAGATCTCCCCTCAGGCTGCTCTGCTCCAGCCTAAGCAGCCCCAGCTCTCTCAGCCTCTCCCCAGCACACAGGTGCTCAAGTCCCCTCAGCATGTCAGTAGCCCTTCTCTGGAGCCTTTCCAGGTTTTCCCTCTCCTTCTTAAGTAGAGGAGCCCAGAACTGCACCCAGGACTCCAGCTGTGGCCTCCCCAGGGCAGAGCAGAGGGGAAGGAGATCCTCCCTGCACCTGCTGCTGGCCACACTCTTGCTGCAGTCCCAATCCTATCCCTGTGCCGCTCTCTTCTCCCTGCAGCCAGCCCTGTTAGGGTCAGCAGCAGCCCCTGCTTGGGGTTCAGACAGATTCCCATGGCGAGCTGGGGGATTAGGAGATTTTCTCTGTCTCCTTAATGCAGTGCAGAGCCTGGCAGGGGCCAGAGCCTGGCAGGGGCCAGAGCGGCTGCTCCCGCACAGCCCCGCACTGCTCCCTGCCTGCCCCTGCCCCTCAGCTTCCCTGCTGCCTGCTCTGCTCCTTCCCCAGCCTTGGAGAAGCTCTGGGGTGGGAATGCTTCATGGGATTGGGAAGCTGCTTGCAATGTTTGCTGATAATTTTAGACAGGGCAGATTTTGCTAAGCTCTGGAGTTCAGCTGAGCTGGTAAAGCCACGGGGAGGATTACTGTGGTTAATTCAGCACTTGGTTTCTGTAGGGGTGATTTTTCCCCTCCTCTTGGATTCAAACCCCCATTTCTTGAACTGCTGTTTCTCCTAGAAGGTGGAACTGTGCCTTGGAGCTGGCTCAATAGCCGTGGGTGCTTCCCTGAAGAGGATGATGGTGTCTGGTACATCTCAGTGGTTGTGCTGGTGTTCAACAAGGGCAAATGTAGAGTCCTGCACCTGGGGAGGAATAATCCCAGGAAGCAGGACAGGTTAGGGGTTGAGCTGCTGGAAAGCAGCTCCGTGGGGAAGGAGCTGGGAGTGCTGCTGGACAACAAGCTACCCATGAGCCAGCAATGTGTCCTCATGGCCAAGAAGAAGGCCAAGGGTGTCCTAGGGTGCATTGAGAAGAGTGTGAGCAGCAGGGCCAGGGAGGTTCTCCCCCTCTCCTCNCCAAAGGCAGCTGGAGGTGATGCTGGGCAAGCTGCTGGGGGTGAGCTGCTGGAGCAGGGGGGTTGCACTGGCTGATCCCCAGAGCTCCCTTCCAACCCTCCCCATGCTGGATTCTGTGTGGGGGATGATGTGGAACTGGGGAGCTCAGCAGCCCTTCATCCCCCTTCCATCACATCCCAAAGTGGCTTTGCTCCACAAGACCATCCAGGCAGCATGATTCACTGCAGGGCAGTGCCCTGGCCCAGGGCTCCCAGACCCTGGGTGCTGGAGGCCAGGACAGACACACACCTGCCCCCTGGAGCAGAGCAGCAAAGTTTGGGTTATCTTTTTTTAACCTTCTGGGTTCATCTCTTCCCTGGAAACCTTCCCCTGAGATGGAGACAATTCCTTGGCTCTCACTTCAAGCTGCTCTGGTGCCAGAGCACCACCCTCTGATGAGTTGCCAGAAGAAGAGTTGGGTGTGAAGGGATGTAGATCTTGTTGATCTGGAGTTGCCCTTTCTTTTTCCCCTCTTCTGGAAATGCCCATGAGCAATATGGCAACATGGAAGTGGCCCAAGCCTCTCTCACCTTTAAGCTCGTGGAGCTCAGCACTGCCAGGTCCCCACTAAGCCTCAGCACTGCATCTCCATGGCTTTTCAGTCCCTCCAGGCATGGTGATTCCAGCCCTGCCCTGGGCCCTGCCCCACTGCTCATGGCTTGCCTTGGATTGAGCTTTCACATCCCTGCCTCCTCTCCAGAGCAGGATGTAGTGCTGCCTTTGGCCCATGGCCTAGGTTTCTCCAGGAGCTATGGCTCCAGTTTAGATCCCAAAGAGCCATCCTAGTGCCACAGACAGCCCAGCCCCAGCCTGTGCAGATTGCTCCTTTCTGGGATAGATCATCTCAACTAAATAGTTTTATTCTTCTCCCCTTGAAAGCTTTTTCCCACATCAAAGCTTTTTGGGATGCCTGTGGCATGGAAAACCCCTTCTTGAGGCCACTCTGGCCTGTCTTTTTCCATCAGCTTGATTTCTTCAGGAGTCTTCTGGAGCTCTCCTGGCTCTGGGGGGTTGCTTGGTTAATCCCACTCCCTGCAAGGATGTCTCAGCTCTGTTAAGTGGCACTATTAAATCCAGCAGCCATGGGATCAGAGGGCAGAGGCCATGCTGGGGCTCTTTGTCAGGGCCTCCTGGGTGGCAGCCTGCTGGGAAGGGGACAGCAAGCTGCAGTCACTGCTCCTTCTCTTTCCCTTTCATCTCTCTGACAGAAGCAGCAAGAGAGCTTTTTGCTGGCTGCTCCCACAGGGAGTGCAGCAGCTCAGTGTGGGGCTGTCAGACTCACACATGTCAGGGGGTGGAAGGGACCTCTGCAGCTCATCTATGCCAACTCTTCACCAAGGATTTGGCCCAGGGGATGGAGTGCACCCTTAGCAAGTGTGCAGATGACACCAAGCTGGGTGGCAGTGTGGATCTGCTTGAGGGCAGGGAGGCTTTCCAGAGGGATCTGGATAGGCTGGATCACTGGGCCAAGGCCAATGCCATGAAGTTCACTAAGGCCAAATGCCAGGTGCTGCCCCTTGGCCATAGCAACCCCCAGCAGTGCTCTAGGCTTGGGGAGCAGTGGCTGCAGAGCTGCCAGGCACACAGGGACCTAGGGGTGCTGAGTGACAGCTGAACAGGAGCCAGCAGTGTGCCCAGGGGGCCAAGAAGGCCAATGGCATCCTGGCCTGGAGCAGGAACAGTGTTGGCAGCAGGAGCAGGGAGCTGATCCTGCCCCTTTGCTCAGCTTTGGGGAGGCCTCACCTCCAGTACTGCATCCAGTTTTGGGCTCCTCACTCCAAGAGGGACATGGAGGTGCTGGAGAGGGGACAGAGGCTCCCAAGCTGCTAAAGGGCTTAGAACATAAGCCTGAGGAGGAAAGACTGAGGGATCTGGGCCTGTTTAGCCTGGAAAAGAGGAGATTGAGGGGAGACCTCCTGGCTCTCTAGAACTACCTGAAGGGAGGTTGTAGAGAGGCAGGGACTGCTCTGTTCTCCCTAGTGGAGAGTGATAGGACAAGGGGAAATGGATGGAAATTGCCCCAGGGGAGGTTCAGGCTAGACATTAGGAGGAATTTCTTTGCTGCAAGGGTTGTGAGCCATTGGAACAGGCTGCCCAGGGAGGTGCTTGAGTCCCCATCCCTGGAGGTGTTTAAGAGACAGGTAGATGTTGCATTGGGAGGCATCATTTAGCAGGTTGCTAGGGCTAGGACAAAGGCTGCACTGATGATCTTCAAGGTCTCTTCCAGCTGGAACTGTTCTATGATTCCCCTGCTCCAGCAGCAGAACCTAGAGCAGGATGCACAGGATGTGTCCGGGTAGGTTTGCAATAGCCCCAGAGATGGAGACTCCAGCAGCTCCCTGGGCAGCCTGGGCCAGTGCTCCACCACCCTCCAAGCAAAAAAGCTCCTCCTGATGTTCAGAACTTGCTGGGGCCTAGTTTGTGCCCATTGCCTCTAGTCCTGTCCCTGGGCACCCCAGAACAAAGCCTGGCCCCATTCTCCTGCCCCCCACCCTGGAAGGATTGCTAAGCATTGCTCAGCTCTCCCCTCAGGCTGCTCTGCTCCAGCCTAAGCAGCCCCAGCTCTCTCAGCCTCTCCCCAGCACACAGGTGCTCAAGACACACTTGGATTTGTTGAGCTGCTGCTAGGTGCTGGAGGAGTTGCCTCTGGCCAAGGGAGAAGGGAAGGGTGGTTTGCTTTAAGGCTTCTTCTCTTACAGTGGAAACATCTGTAAGGAGCAGGAGCCTGGAAGCCAATGCAATGTCAACTGCTTTTGTTGAAATGTTCTCTCTTGCTGAGTGTTTTCTCCCAGCTTTCAGTGTCACTTTTGGAAGGCTCAGGAAGGTTTTAACCTGCAGGATGCTCTGCTCCTGGAAGCAAGCAGGGAGCTGAGTTTCTGCTGGGCCCAGCCCAGCACTTTTGGGCAGGAATCCATTGGGACTGGTTGGGCTTGGAGCCTGGGCTCTGCCTTGTGTTGTCCAAGCAGTCTGACTTCCTTGCAGGCACCTCAGGGAGCCAGGGGTGGGCTCAAGGGGATGTTTCAAGTCTCACTGGGTGCTCTTGAACTCTTCAGATGTTAAGTGTCAAATCTGCTTTAGCCTTCTGGTGCCAGAGGGGATCAGGCAGAGGAAGGAGTCCAGCTTGGGGCACCTGTAGCCACGGATCTCTTCCTTGATGGATTTGCTGATGCTCATTCTGTGACTCTGTTCAATATATTCATTAATGATCTGGATGAAAGGGTAGAGTGTTCCCTCAGCAAGTATGTGGAGGATTCCGNAGGAGGAGAGAGCCAGGCTCTGCTCCATGGCATCCAATGCTAGGACAAGAGGCAATGGGAGCAAGTTGGAGCACAGGAGGTTTAGTATTAACCTGAGGAGGAACTTGTTTGCAGTTCAGGTGCCAGAGCACTGGCCCAGGCTGCCCAGGAGCCTGTGGAGTCTCCTTGTCTGGAGCCATTGCAGAGCTGCCTGGACACATTGCTGTGTGAGCTGCTCTAGGTGCTCCTGCTCTGGCAGGGGGGTTGCACTAGATGATCTGTCTAGGTTCCTTCCAACCCTTGACATACTGGGATACTGTGATACTGTGACTCAAGCACTCAGGGTGGCCTGAAAGGAGGCTGGAGAGCTGAGGTGCCATGAGGAGCTCCAGCTGATTTCTCTCTTCTCTTCCTTTGTCCTTCTCAGCAAATCCAGTTTGCAGATGACATGCAGGAGTTCACCAAGTTCCCAACCAAGACAGGCCGGCGCTCCCTGTCCCGCTCCATCTCCCAGTCTTCCACTGACAGCTACAGCTCTGGTAGGTGCCAGCCTCCTTGTCCTTGGGTGCTCCTCTCCCAGATCCCTGTTAGTGCTGCTGTGAACATGCTGTGGGTGAGGATGCTCCATGCTGTGTTGGACTTGGACATGGAGGGGATCATTCTGGGATGTTCCTGAGGCTCAGGTGTTGATCAGCAGTTGACAACCCACTAAGCTCTGGCTTGGTTTGAAACTCAGGGATTGATCAGCAGTGGATAGCCCACTAAGCTCTGGATTGTTTTAGGGAGCAAGAGTGCCAAATTCCTTCTGGCCATGGACTTTCCTTAGGAGATTTGTAGTTGGAGCCACAACTATGTGTGTGCATGAAAGCTGGGGAGCAAAACAGAACTGAAACCCAAAGGGGTACGAGGTGTGCAGACTCTTGAGACCTGAGGTAATGTGTGTTCCTCTCCTGGCTTTAGCTGCCTCCTACACAGACAGCTCTGATGATGAGGTGTCCCCACGTGAGAAGCAGCAAACCAACTCCAAAGGCAGCAGCAATTTCTGTGTGAAGAACATCAAGCAGGCAGAGTTTGGGCGCCGGGAGATCGAGATCGCTGAACAAGGTAAAAGTGGAGCTCCTGGGGCTTGTGGGCAGCTACCAGGTACTCTGGAGAGCAAGAGCCAAAGCCTGGCATTCCCACAACTCTTGTGGCAGCCTGGAATGCCCTGTGCTTCCCTCCTCAGGTCAGCAGATTATGTGGGGAAGAGCTAGATGTGACAGCAAACGTTAATGATGCGTGACATCCATTTTCTAACAGCAGCAGAGCTCTTGAAGGGTTTAATGTTCTGCTGCCTTTGGATGAGAAACCTCAAGGAGCAAAGGATCTTGCAACACCTTCAGAGACATGAAAACTGACAGTCCCAACCCCTTCCCCTGGGGCTTGTGGGAAGCTGAGTTACCCTTTCCAGTGGAGTGATTGGGTAACTTGGCTTTTGGGCTGTTTCAGACACATGCTGCCAAAGCTGTCAAAGGGGAAGATAATCCAGGCACAGTCAGAGCAGCCCTGGTGAGCTGTGGCAGCTCTGTTCTCATCTTCTTGAGGTGCTCCTCCTTGATGCTGTTCTGCTGCAGGGCTGGTGACTGTCCTTAGCTGCCTTGCTTGGGCACTGTCTGTCCCAGACCTCTTAAAGTGACAAATGACACTGAAGTTTTGGTGCTGTTTTGGACAGATTTGCCAGGCTAGGGATGAAGAGGTTTTTCTCCCCAGCTGTGAAACAACTATAGCAAAAACTATGGGGCTAGGTGTTGCCTGTGAGACCCCAGAAAGGAGAACAGGTCTGGCAGCTCTCTGAGGTAAGGCAGCTTGAAACCCTCTCTCTTCCTCTTGCAGACATGTCTGCTCTGATTTCACTCAGGAAACGAGCTCAAGGGGAGAAACCTCTGGCTGGAGCCAAAATTGTGGGCTGCACCCACATCACAGCCCAGACTGCGGTGAGTGGCTGCTGGCCTGGGCTGCCTGGGAGGGGACAATGCAGCTTTGCCCTGGGGAGAAATGTCCCTCAGAGCTTCCCAGCCTTGGGGAACTGGAGGAGGAACCTTAACTCTTCTGGGAATGCTTTGGAAAGAGTCTGCTGCCTGCATTTCCCCAGGGCAGTGTTTGCTGGAGCTGAACTTGAGTCATGGAATCCTTTAGATTGGAAAAGACCTTTAAGGTCATTGAGTCCAACTGTTAACCCAGCACTGCCAGGGCACCACTGAACCATGTTCCTCAGCACCACAGCTCCATGGCTTTTCAACCCCTCCAGGGACGGGGATTCCAGCAATGCCCTGGGCAGCCTGGGCCAGGCCTGGACAACCCTTTGGGGGAAGAAATTGTTCCTCATGTCCAACCTAAACCTCCCGTGGTGCAAGTTGAGGCTGTTCCCTCTTGTCCTATTGCTTGTTCCCTGGGAGAAGAGACCAATCCCCACCTGGCTCCAAGATCCTTGCAGGAAGCTGCAGAGAGTGCCCTTGTGGCCAAGAGGCCAATGGCAT
>VWZO01000540.1:0-10810 GCA_013396975.1 Bucco capensis | reverse complement strand
TGGGTAGGAACAATCCCCACTATCAATACAGGCTAGGGGATGAGATGATGGAGAGCAGCCCTGCAGAAAAGGACTTGGGGGTGCTGGTGAATGAGAAGCTGGACATGAGCAAACAGTGCACTCTGGCAGGTCCAGAGGAGGGCCATGAGAATGATCAGGGGGCTGGAACATCCTCCTACGCGGACGGGCTGAGGGAGCTGGGATTGTTCAGCCTGGAGAAGAGAAGGCTTCGGGGGGACCTACTTTCCAGTACCTAAAAGGAACTTCCAAGAAGGCTGGAGAGGGCCTGTTTGCAAAGGCCTGGAGTGAAAGGACAAGGGACAATTGCTTTAAATTGGAGAAGAGTAGATTTAAACTGGATATTAGAAAGAAGTTCCTCACCAAGAGGGTCGTGGAATACTGGAATAAGTTGCCCAGGGAGCTGGTTGGGGCCCCATCCCTGGAGGCATTCAAGGCGAGGCTTGACAGGGCTCTGGGCAACTTGATCTAGTTGGGAATGTCCCTGCTCACTGCAGGGGGGTTTGACTAGATGACCTCCAGAGGTGCCTTCCAACCCAAACAATTCTATGATTCCATAATTCTAATCCACCAATTGGTCCATCTGTCAAATCTGTGTCAAATCTATGTCTCCAATGTAGAGAACAAGGATGTTGTGCTGGACAGTGTCAAATGCTTTGTGCAAGTCCAGGTAGATGACATAAGCTGCTATTTCCTTATCCACTAATGTTGTGCCAAAAAAAATATCACGCATAATTTGCCCTTAGTGAAGCTGTCCTGGGTATCACAAATCATCCCCTTATTTTCCTTGTGTCTTAATATAGATTCTTGGAGGATCCACTCCATTATCTTGCCAGGCACACAGGTGGGACTGGCTGTCTTGCAGTTGCCTGGATTTCCTTTTTAACCTTTTTAAAAATGGAGCATATGTTTTCCCTTTTCCAGTCAGTAGAAAGAACATTTTCATTAATACATTTCTACTCCATCATATCCAGTTAAATATTTAAAGAGCAATAATATTTAATACCTATTAAAAACAAAAAGGACTAACTTTTGAACTCTGTTTAAAGAAGGGGTGAAGAAGACTGAGATCTATGGCAAGAATGGGCAATCTTTTGTTCTTCCTTCATTTACCGTTCTTCTCCACTTTACTTTTCCCACGCATTTACTCATACCAGCACACAGGCAATGTATTTTTACATGTCTAATCATGTGATTAGATAACCTGTAGGAAATACCTATTTTATTTTTCCTTTTAGCAAACTTGTTCTGAAAGGTACTGTTTGGCTTTTCAACAGTAATTCTGTTCCTTCAGATTCACAAAATGTCACATGAAATGGTTATTCAATTATAGTACATATTAAAACTATGTTTCAGCTTTTGAAAAACAGCAAAAATAGGCAGACTGAATTACTAAGAAGCTATAAAATAAGAACAACAATTATACGCACATCTCAAATGAGAACAACACAAATGAGTTTAATTGCAGGGTAATAGAGATTAGAAACATCAGTTCTTTGAAAAGTTGGTACTTGTGATACCCATTTTTCAATTTCTGTGTTTTGTAGAGCGCCAATGTGCAATCAAAGATACTAGCAGAGAGGTATTATGATATTCTGCATCACATTCACAAGTATTCTTGAAAACTAGCAGTAGCTGAAGGACATATTTTATCTAAATCCTTAAAGAACATTTGTGGACTAGAGTCCCAGAAGACACCATTCATGGTCAAATGTATTTTCTCTCTAGAGTACATATCACAGAGGGAAGGCTGATGTTGGCTGGCACAAGTTTTTGGCAGACATTTACTGATGCTTCAAAATTCATTTCCATTTTGGATCGTATTTTAATTGAGTGTGTAGAGATACATTAATATTTGGCATCTTTTTCTTCTCCAGACTCTTTCTGAAAAGACAATGGCTACCATTTGATGGCATGCTTACTCAGAATTCACTGCCTAGAAGAAGCTTAAGGAAATGGACTTGATGATCTCGGAGGTCTTTCCAGCCCGATCGATTCTGTGTGATTCTGTGTAATTCTGTGTGAAACTATCGTCAAGACTGAGGCATCTGACAACAGCTCTGTGGAAGTTATCCTTTACAAGTCATCTTGTCTTGCAGAAGCTGTTGCAGAAAATGCTGATGTCACCCCACACACCCTACTCTAAAAGTGTTTTGATAATGTGGGCCTTGCTTTGTATGTCGTGCATCAGTGTTCACATTACTATGATGGCAAAGAAATTGCATTTATAAATATATGCAAAATGATTACTTAAAACCTACTAGAGAATTAGTAAATGCTTTATCATTTACAAGACACCCTTTCCTTCATAGAATCATAGAATCATAGAATGGTTTGGGTTGGAAGGCACCTCTGGAGGTCATCTAGTCCAACCCCCGTGCACTGGGCAGGGACATCCCCAACTAGATCAGGTTACTCAGAGCCCTGTCAAGCCTCACCTTGAATGCCTCCAGGGATGGGGCCCCAACCACCTCCCTGGGCAACGTGTTCCAGTATTAAATCACCTTCTTGGTGAGGAACTTCTTTCTAATACCCAGTCTAATCCTTTACTTCTGTGATTTTATTAATAGACACTCTAACAAAACATAAGCATGTACTTTCCACATTATACATATTTTATAGTTCAAGGTTGCACATGTCAGTTTATAAGTTCACTTACATTAGCAGACTTTATGAGATCAAATCTGTGGGACATATCAATTAGATGCTTTTTATAAAGTAGGTCTTCTATTTCTTTTGTCTTGCATAGGGATTCTTCATTCCTGTGAAGAAATAATTACAACGGATGAAATTCGTTTCAGTGCAGAGTGGAAAGAGATACATCTCTGCAGGGAGTTGAAAAGGGCATGATTGTTTTGTCAGTTTTGCTTTATGTTCTGTATAGGGTTACATCCTAATTCTTCTGAGCAAAAAATAAAATGGCTACATATCAGTGCTCCTTCAGATGAATGAAATATTTGCATTCTGAAGTCATTAGTAGTTTTTCCTACACATTGTTTAACCAGATCTCCTATCATATTCCTTCCTTTCCTTAGTGAAGAAAGATCTTAACTTCTACCTTACTCAACAAAGAAGTTTGTTTGTGAACCTTTCAAGTATAAACCTGACACAGAAATACACCAGCTTGTTCTAGTGGCTGTTGTTGAGGAACCATCTAATGAAAAAAATACTCATTCATAGTATTACTATTACCTTAGGGTCCTACTTAGATATGAATTACATAATACTACAGTATGTTAAATGAAGATAGGTATGAAAAGAAAGGAATCTTCATGTCATGCATCTTATTTCAAGACAGATGCAACTGGATGGCCTGTGATAGTATGCTACTCGGGCTAATGATTTGGCAGGGAATTGTTTGGAAGGAGATGGAGGGAAGAGTATGGTGTATTATGAATTTGAGCCTGAGAATGACACTTTTAGGGGTGAAGAGGATGGAGAAAGTTTTGCATGTGATATATTTTCACTGAAGAACATCAGTAATGCCAACAAAACCTAGAAGATATTATTCTGACAGGAATCTGAAGGATTTTTTTACAGGTAATGCAAACATGAGAAGAAAACCACCATCAAATATATATATTAAACTTACATAGAATTACACATCTTCCCCTTGTATAGGTATACACTTGACTGTCACAAACAAGTATTTAAACTGATCATAAATTTATAACTGCTAAGTTTTTCCCCATTTTTTCAACAATCTCTGTGGAGAAGCTATGTCTGTGTTTTGCTTCATGTATTACCAGTTAGGAATATTTTCCTCTTCCGCTTCTCATTTTTAAGTGTCCTTCTCTAGATATGCCAATGTGAAGATGATGTACTTGTCAATGTTGATGCAATTCACTCACACAGCAGTTAACATGCCATTCCTCTGTGCTTAGACTTTCTGAAGACTTATCAAAGTCATTGAGACAGATTACAGAATGGGATGCTCTCTAACGCAAATGAAAGGTAGCTGATTCTAATCAGATATATACAAAATCTGAAATTAAGGTATTATTCTCACTTTCAGAAACACACCATTTTAAAAATATATATGTACTTGTTTTTTCCTTATGTTCTCTTATTTGCTTATATTGCTCATATGTAACGCCTAATCATAGAACTATAGAATCGTAGAATCATAGAACAGTTGCANCTCCTCCCTGCTCCTGCTGACAACACTGTTCCTTTGTAAATAATCATGTCAATGGCTTTCTATTTTGTCACAGTGTTCCTGGGTAATTTTGTAAAGATATCAATTGTTTGGTGTTGTTATTTATTTATTTATTTATTTATTGTTGTTTGTTTTCCTTTAATGTGTGCAGTCTGCAGATGGAGTATCTTTTTTTTGCAATCATAAACAGAGTCTGAGAGACTGGCAGGAAAATCCCACATGTCACAAACTACATTATGCTCAAAATGGCTGTAGAGAAGCAGCTATGCTGTCCTGAATGTTTTAGTTTGCTTTATTCTAGCTGGAGTCTATAAAACTGGTCAGTCACATAATACTTCATGAAAAATAATTGCAAGTCATCTCTTTATGAAAATGGTATAAAATGACCATGTAAGAAGACAGTTTTAGTGCAGTGTCTGGCCACAAGATCAAGACAAACAGTTAATATTTCCGCTTTCCTCAAAACCACCAATTTAAAAATCAGCAATGCAGACATATTTCAGATCAAGATTTCATCAAGCATCTGACACGAAGCAGTCACTGGAATGATTCCTGCTGACCCACTGGTTTTCAGATTAGGGCACAGATGTCTCCAATCATATTGTGCTTAGAAAAACCAATTCACTCAAATAGGAAATTATTCACCTGGATTGTGTTCTCTGTGGAAGACACAAGCCTTACCAAGTAAACTCACAGGCTGAAGTACACAGCAGTAAAACATGCCACCAGAAGTAAGGCATTAGAGAGTTTTTGAACGTTGTGAGTTTTTGATGCTATCTGAAAAGTAAGACAGTGCTCTCACTGGATTTTGAATTCAATTGTAATACAACTTAAAGACACACCATCCTTCTAGAAAGCATCACTAAACATTTAACCACAAGAGTTAGTTATAAATGCATGCTTGTACAGAATCATAGAATCATAGAATGTTAGGGGTTGGAAGGGATCTAGAAAGATCATCTAGTTCAATCCCCCTGCCAGAACACCCAGATGAGGTAACACAGGAATGTGTCCAGGTGGGGCTTGAATGTCTCCAGAGAAGGAGACTCCACAACCCTCCTGGGCAGCCTGTTCATATATTCCGTCACCCTTACTGTAAAGAAGTTCCTCCTCGTGTTAATACTAAACCTCCTGTGATCCAACTTACTCCCATTCCCTCTTGTCCTAACATTGGATAACATTGAGNCTTCTGGTGTGCCAGCCACTCCTCCAAGCTTGGTATCATCTGCAAACTTGCAGAGGGTACACTCTACCCCTTCATCCAGATCACTGATGAATATTTTGAACATTACTGGACCCAGTACTGAGCCGTGGGGCACACCACTAGTCACAGGCCTCCAGTTAGACGCTGTTCCACTGACCACAACCCTCTGGGGTCTGTTCTTCAGCCAATCCAATCCATCTCACAGCATAGTGTCCCAATGCACACTTCTTAAGTTTGGCTATGAGGATACCATGGGAGACAGTATTGAAAGCTTTGCTAAAGTCAAGAAAATTCACAGCTGCTGCCTTCCCCTCATCTATCCACCTAGTTATGCCATCATAAAAGGCTATCAGATTAGTCAAGCATGACTTCCCCTTATGGAATCCATGTTGACTACTTGTGATAAGCCTCCTTTCCTCCAAATGCTTGGAGATGGTGGCAAGAACAAGCTGTTCCATCACCTTTCCAGGGATGGAGGTGAGGCTGGTGTGATGGGTTTGTATTAACACATGAGGATGTCTCATCGTTTCTCTGTGGAGAAACTATGTCTCTTTCTTCAAGATGTTACCCATTAAGTATATATTCCTCTTCCACCTCTCATTTAAAGCTCCCATCTCTAAGTATGACTATGTGAAGATGATGTACTTCAGGCTTCAGACTTGTAAAAGTTCTGCTTCATCAGCCTGTTGGTGTGCTTATATATTGACTGCTACAGTGATAGGTGAGGATTTGGATGTTATTGGAAACACAAAAAGGGACGAAAGATTGCCAGAAATATATATCGTATATAAGTCTACCATTTGATAGGCTTGTTCTTCTCCCGTGGCACCAATAAGTAAAAGGCAGCTTCCTGTTGCATTTCTAAGTAGCTTGAAAAAAGATTGTTATGCAAAGATCCCTTCCTTTCTGTCCCCAGCAGATTTTAAGACCAAGCTATTCACTGCATCCATACATTGATTTTTGTTAACTAAAAATGATTGATGACTTTGGGTTTGTGATGAAATGCAAATATTGTCTGCCTTTTAGCACAGTTGTGCGTTCACTGAAGAATGCTTCAGTCAGGACTTTGCCACCACTAATCACCTGATTATACAGTCAAGGAACAGAAGCTCTGCCACAGGACTTCAGTGGAGGAAAACATGTTCTAAATTTCAAATAACAAGTTACTGAAGTCATGGACTAATCAGCAATTCCTTTGTGCAGTACTGTTACCATCATGTGTTTGCTGTTTGTTTAACAATTTGACAGATATTGATGACTAATTAACAAGCATGTTTACAGCACCCAAGGGAGAGAAGGATGTATGGCTGTGGTTAGCAGAGATAAACCTTTGATATGAGAATTAAAGAGAGCTGTTTATCCACATCCCCTTCCTTGCTGTGGCAGCACCAGGGTCTGACCTTGGCGGTCTGGGAAGTCCCTTATGCTAAGGACTTAAACTAGCATTACATGCCAAGAGGAAAATGGAGATATGCGGAAATTTGGTTTTCAGAATTGAGTAAATCTTGACTGTTTCTACCACTTCTGACAGTTGCTCTTACTTAAAACTAGGTAAATCAAGGAAAATATGATGCAGCTGGAAAACAGAAAGAATTCACACAGTGCTGTTATTCAATATGAAATTACCAAAATAGTTCTTCTTTCCCAGAGAAAATTTGATATTCCTTTCTACCTCCACATGAATTAAAACAATTCAGCTGTACTGAAAGAGTTGGAAGTCTAATGATTTCTCATCAGGACTTTTCATTTTTTTGTTTGTTATGACACATTTGTTTATTTTTTGCTTTCTGGTTCTTTTAGTATGTGCAAGATGAAGATTGAATAAACTTCATATTATGATAGAAAATGTGTTTATTTTGTGTTTTATCTTCTTTGCTTGGCAGATCTTTAGTAACAAAAAGTTCAGGGTATTATCTTTGGAATAGAAATGTACACACTGGATATCAGTGTTACTTTGGTGACATCATTCAGTTAGATTAGGTCAGAAATGATTTGGGTAGACTTTTCTAGCCTAAGATTATGCATGAATATGATTTTTTTTAAAGTTAATAAAAAGGAAAAACTAACATGTCAATGAGATGAAAGTAAAACACTTATTTTGGAAATTTCCAACAGCTTTTTTTCTTATTGCAGATATTTATTACTGAAAACACACTTATTTCCTCTTTTCATATAAATAGTTATTACTATTAGAAAGTAATTTTTTCTCATTTCACTCATTTGAAATAGTATTTTCAAACAATTTAGAAATATTATTCTTTTGCGTTTTTTCTATGATAAATATGCTATTCTTTAAACCACTTGTAACAATAAACAATTGTAATAAACATTTAAACAATCAAGAGTTTGGGGATGTTCTAACTCTAGTCGTGCCATTTTCTAACCTTTATCCTTATTGGCTGCTGCAGCATGAAAAAGAAATTTAAGTTCTTACCAGAATATATGGGCAACACTTACAGTAGCTCTCTCATTCTCTTTAGCAAAAATTAAGTAAATTTTGTTGTTTAATGGTGTATCTATAGCACCACCTCAAATTCAGCAAAAACTGCATTCAATGACATACTATATTACAATTTTCTGAGCAGTGGTAAATGGCAGAGCGCAAAATTGCAGGCTGTATTTTTGGGGATGTGAAAATAACATTATTTCTTCAGCTACCGTCATCAAATGAGTATCTTGAGATCATATCTATGAAAGGACTAAATTTAAATATGGGTAATGTGGCATTTTCAGATGAGTGTGCTGAATAATTTTATTGCAGTATGTCACTGTAATTACTGTATACTGTAGAAAAAATAACTGGTGCATTGTGATAAAAGTTGTTTTGAATGGAATTGACACTGTGTTCCATTGAGTAAGCTCATAAGAGTATTAAACATAGCAATAGTGATAGCACACCATTAAATCAACCTCATGAGACAATATAATCTTATCTTTATCAAGCCAGTTTGCCCTTTCTCACTTTAACAATTGAGGATCCTTGATGGTTGGCTTTAGGCATCATCTCAGAAGAGCACAGCAGTGCCTGTGAAAAACCTTATCTGGAAATAACGGAGCATTTAATTTGCCTCCATCTCATCTGATCTCAGAATTCTGCTTTTAAGAGCTGTCACTGAACACTGGAGAACTGGCTGACACAGAGCTTTGTTTCATTAGTGCAGCAAGAAAGAGTAATATGAGAAAATGTTTTATTAGAAATCAGCCTAGCAAATATCAGGCTATTTGTTGTTTTAAACTAAACACTGACTATATCTCTTTCTCCCACAGCTCCAAAATAAAATATAAACCGTTCTTTGGCAGTTTTCAAGAAGAACCATCATAAGAACTCTCAAGAATGGAGGCTGGCATTGGAGAGTGTTTATTTATCCTGCCACAAGGGAGTAAGTACAAAATGACCTAATAATGAGACATGGTTTGGCTCCAAGTAGATGAGATAAAACCACCAGCAGGGCAAGCTCATGCAGCAGGCTAGTAAGCAGATTGTCACTGCCTTCTGTTATCTGTAGCTGCAACCACCTGAAGAGATAGCATTGATAGTGCAGAAATTAACAACAGAAAAAAGAAATGCCCGCATGCTTCCCATGAAATTATACAGTACGGTAGTTGATAAACACCAAAAAACCAAAAAATGTCAGATATAAACAGTGATGGAGCATATGCAGGAAATGTTAGTAAATATATTGCAAAATCTTTACACACTGTAGTGTATTTACAATTAATGTTTAAAGAAAAGGAAAAAAGTGTGAACAAATATGTAACAAAAGGCTTCTAAATTACCTATGGAATTAGCTAGTATGAACAGAATATTACTGGGGAGGGGGGAAGAGGGAAAGAGAAAATACCCATACTCCTTTGATTAAAATTTTAGCATCAGGAAACAGGTTGCTATGGGAAGTAGAGCGATATGAGGCAGTATTGAATATAATTGTTACTTCTTACATTATTTGATTTCCTTTTTACATTTATCTGCACTGAGCCACAGATGTCACACAGGGTTTGTAAAATCAGTGGTATTTTGATATATTGAAATCCTTGAAAAATTAAGATTTTTA
Source organism: Bucco capensis (assembly GCA_013396975.1). Classification (NCBI taxonomy): domain Eukaryota; kingdom Metazoa; phylum Chordata; class Aves; order Piciformes; family Bucconidae; genus Bucco; species Bucco capensis. Next base: position 1,377 of record VWZO01000540.1, on the reverse strand, counting down.
AATGCTGACATCAGGCTGTTCTATTCCACAGGCTCAGTTTAGTATTGGCTTTTATAGCTTGCATAACTTTGAAACTGAAAAGTGTTCCACAGAAGTCAGTTAAAACACTGAATGTCTAATTTGCACATTTATTTCATTGTTTTCCTGCTCCAAATCTGCATAAAAGTCCTCAAAGGTGAAATCAAAAGACAAACTCAGATGGCATAGTCCACTATTTAGGAACTAAGAACCAAAGGAAAGAAAAATATTCTGATGAGATTTTAGCCCCATCCTTTAGCCCTATAGTACTGTACCTTAAATGACGGATTTTCTGACTGACAGAAAAATATTTTTTTTTTAACTCTACATATTAGGATATACACCTGGATGAGAGAGAACTGTACTTAAGTTTGCTATCCAATTAATATATAAACATTTTAAGTTCAACTACTAACATACTATTAAATCATCTTCTTAAAATTCAGCTTCTTACCCACTAGTGATTATCCTAAAAACTTAACCTTTTGTTTTCTTTCTCTTATCCAGATGGTATTAATTGCACCCAAAATATAGTAAAGCTTAAAGGAGAGATGAATTCAAATATCTCAGGGGAGAACATCGGTAAGACTGTGATAGGACAAGGAGGAATGGTTATAAGCTGAAGGAGGGGAAATTTAGATTGGAGATTATGAGGATGTTCTTTACCCGGAGAGTGGTTAGGCACTGGAGCAGGTTGCCCAGAGAGGTTGTGGATGCCCCATCCCTGGCAGTGTTCAAGGCCAGGCTGGATGCGGCCCTGGGTGACCTGGTCTAGTGATTGGCATCCCTGCTCAGTGTGGGGAGGTTGGAACTAGATAATCTTTAGGGTCCCTTCCAACCTGGCCATTCTATGATTCTATGAACATCCTGTGCTATGGTGTTAAGTAGAGTGTGGATAAAAGAAAGTGTGAATTTATTTTTCCTTACATAGAATGAACTGATGAATCTAGGAAAATACTGTTGTATGGCTAGGCTTCACGAACGAAGATCCAGGGAGGGCTTCATCCACGCTCCTCATCTGAGCCTTTTACAAGTGCGCTGATAAAAAGAGGATAGCAGATAGCACCCTCGAGCCTGCGCAATGGATTTCTTTTAGGTGAGACACAGCATGCACAGAGCTGGACCCACCCTTTAGTCCTAAGGTTCATCTGCCAGAACCTAGCCAGCTTGGACACTGGCAGCCAAGTCCTTAGGACGGAGGTTTTATTAGAGTGTTCTTCTCTCAGATGGAAGGCCATACAGGGCTAAACGAGCTCCATCTGCCCGGGTTTGGAATCAGAGTTTTCCTTCTCCTAGGATGACTGCCAGAAGGCCTGACCTGACCCCAATATTACAGAATCACCGAATCACCAAGGCTGG
>VWZO01000537.1:21437-43635 GCA_013396975.1 Bucco capensis | reverse complement strand
AGCTGTAACTCTTCTATGATTCTATGACACTGTTTATGAAAGTGGAAATAAGCCAAAACTGGCATACTGAGGCTTAAAAAAGTGCTACAGATTTTCCAATGCTAGGAAAAGTTGAAGGTACTTCTTTTTGGTAGATAGATGAAGTATACTGTTTATTCTTAAAAGTTTAATTACTTGGTTTTTTTAACTTGATGACTCACCCTATTCTTAGGAGATCCTTTTTTTCTGTATTTCCCTGACATTTCTGAATTATCTGAACTGTTTGAAACATAAAAAGTGACTGGGGGTGGGAGAGGACGTTTTGAGTAGAATTGAGACAGGAGACACATTACATACATCCCGGATATTTGCTTCCATTCATTAACTTCAGTTTAGCTTTGCTTTCTGCTGAATTGATGCTCAGAAACGCAATGGTATTTGGAGAAATTTTTGGACTACATGATGAGGACTGAAAGCCAGTGCTTGGGTTGAGATTTTCAAGGAATACAGAATATAAAACCTTTGTCATCTTTAAGAGGAAGTAAAATAGAAATTAAAATATTGCTAATTCATATGTAAGCAAAAGCTTTCCTTTAGTTAAGATTCACAAGGTATTTTATAAAATATGCACTGAAATGTTAAAGTGCAACTCAGTTAAGTACCAAGTATTTAAACTTTCCATGTTTAGTTTTGAATGCAGCCACTTTCTTCAGGGTGAAGGGACAAGACCTAAGATCAGATGACTGACCACTTTGGGAGCATCCTTGCTTCTTTTCTTCAACCCACATACTACAATCTCCAAGTGAATCTGAAAGCCTGTTTTCCCTTGATTAATAAAAAACATTGTCCAAATGTGGCCAACGTAAAGCTATTGAATCTTGTCCATTGTCAGCACATCCTGAAAATTACAGAAAACTATTGTTACTGTTCTCAGGTGTTTTACTTCTGCATCTCCTGTTTCAAAAGTTATTTCCTTGATGGTTAGAAATATTCTCATTTCATGCTTAAATGTATTCATGGTCAATTTATACCTGCTTGTTTTGCCACCATAGTCCTTTAGTTTAATTAGCCTTTTTTCCTCTCCAGTATTTGCCTTTTAAAATATTGATAGAGACCAGTCATATCACCTCTCAGCCCTCATTAACAGAGATTAAAGCTCTTCTCAGACAGACAGTTTTACATTTCCCTGGTCATCTCAACAGACCTTTCTTTCATTTCCTCCAGTTTTGCATTTGTTTCAGGGATATGTGACCAGACTGTACGCCTTATTTCATACAAGGTACTGTATTACCTACACCAGTATTGCTAACATTTTACCACTGTTAAAAACTTTTTTCATCACATTGTCAAATCAGAATTGCCTGCCTTGCAACCGTACAACACTGTGAACAACTTTTCCATAGGATATTTTAAACCCTCAAGAAGTTCAATACAGAAATTGAGTGTAAGTGATGAAGTAAGTGAATGTTTAAAAGACCATTTTTTTCCCCTTGTTTGTTCAGAGGGTTTAAATGTTTCCTGCACTCTGACACTGACTATAATATTAGATAAGAGATATCAAGAACTAGTGCTGTGCTTTAACCTACAGTTAAAATTCCTGAACTGTCTACTGATGTTATGGTCACATATCAGTTTTATTTTCTTGGTGTACATTGTAGTATCATTTATCTTGATGTAGAATCTGCAAGGACTTGGATAAAAGGGCCCAATAGACACTCTGGTTAAATGTATTGGCATGCCTTGCTAGCAACTCCATCATAAGTTTTTGGTAAAAATACATTATCCAGGTATAGATCTCTTGGATCAAAAAGGATCTATTTTTCTTTTTTTACAGAGGTAATCCACAATATTCATATTATCCTAAATCTATAAACACAGAGCACTTTTGTGTTGGTTGAAGGAATGCTTAAAAATATCTTGGATTAGAAAACTCATATCCTGCCTAAAATGTTCAATACAAATGCTAAAGCAAATGCTATAGCCTCAAAATAAATCTCTAGAATAAAAACCCCTGCATCTCAATTCCACTGCAAAGGCCATTGGAGAGGGTTAGCTTGAAGGCCAAAAGTAGTTCAGAAACTAGTGTAGTTCACCTTTTTGAACCTACTCTGTAGGCTCACATAGAAATGATTCTGTTTCAGAAACTCAGAAATGAGACAAAGTACATTAAATGTACTCACTCAGAAATGAGATTGCATAGACATTAATTACTGGACAGGCTTGGTATCTCTCCTAGATGCAAGTGTAGAAGCTGCTGAAGTGCACACACTTCTTCAGTAACCTTCACCAGAAGTGCAGGCACAGCCCAAAATGGGATTACAGGGATCACATAATGGAGGCATATCTTATCCGAGGCCCAGCAGGAGGTGTGAGGTCTGAGTCTGCTTTACCTCACCATGGTGGGATTGCTGTCTGTCCCATGGGAGTGACTGCCAGATCTCCAGTCTCTGAAAAAGAGCTGAGCCCTCACACCTGCTAAACCATTTCTCCTACATCTGCACTGTGGTGCTGGCACCATGCACTTTCTTAGAAATCCACATCTTATTTTAGATGGCAGTGAAAGGAGATAATGATGAGATTGAAGCCATTTAAATCAGGAAACCTAGAGAGGAAGCCAGAAGCTAGATATGCATTTTGTTGTAGGCTGAGTAACAAAAGATACTGTAGTTTAATTCTAGAGCAGTGATAGCAGAACCTCAGTGCATCTGAAGACATGCTGAGGATTGATGGTGTCCCATTCCAGTTCTCTTTGGAAATTCTTCTAAAGGTACACCAGAAAACAATTTAGAAATCAGTTCTGGAAAGTTCATAGTGAAGAGTTTTTAGCGCAATGAAAACCAAAATTACTAATTAATGCCAGATATAGCTCTTGCAAGAATGTCTCAAAACCTTCAAGGAAGACTGAAGCTCCATTGTACTAAACATCACGTCATATACCTGCATGATAAATAAAGTGGTTCTTCATTTTGTAGTGTACTTCTCAGTACGTTAAATTGCAGAGAGGACCAACACTCTACTCTTAGGTTAATGGTACAATGCTGACAGCATGCCTTTCAAATTATTCTTCTAATCAAGCTAGTTCATTTCAAAATTTCTGCAGAGGCTGCAGAGTCAGCCAGTGTCTCTTTTAATCTGGGGACAGATTTTGGACAAGGCATGTCTCTTCTTCTTGGTGCTCACCTTGGATGATGAGAACAAGATTTCAATCAAACAGAAGTATCTCAGATTTAACCAACTGAGGTTTGATTCCTTGCCTAGCCACAGTTTTGTTTGTGACTAAGGGCTAGTTCCAGAGAAAAACTTTAGTGAGGACTCTGCCTTGCCTACTTATGTCTACCTAAAAGCCTGACTGGTAATGGAACCTGCAATTTTGTATTGCCAAATTAATAGGGTAACCTAGAGTGTACATGGTATTTCAAAACTGAAAAGAATAGATCTTGCCAGAACATCTTTTCCACACTTTTATTGGCCACTCTCTCATTAGAAGACATTTTAAAAGTTTAAAAGTTCATTGTTTTTCAGAGCAAGCATGATATTGGATAGTCACTGTATATTCATTTATATCCTTAGCTTATTTTGAAACGGATTATGTTACAACAACAGCTGCCAGACCATAATGTAAAGCAACTAATAGCATAGATACAGGCAATAGGGAAAAGATCTTATCTTTGCTGATTGAAACCTGTGAACAAATGCATGTTTCTTATATGATTTCCAAACATCTTTATAGGAAAACAAGATGCATATGACAGGCTGAAATCCTCCATTACGAGTCCTTCAAAACTGAAGTGTTTCTAGAACTGCATAGCAGTCCAGACAGCCCCAATATGAATTGTTTGCATTATGTTTCAACTGCTACTTTAATGTAGTTCCTTGCACAAATTCCTTTTGAGCTAAAATTGTATATGTTCTTCCATAGATGAGAGATCACACTGCACCCTCCTAGTCCCACCTGCCTCCATTTAAAGCAAAATCACAGCACCTTTGTTACATGAGTATGGAAATAGGAGAAAGAGGATGTTTATGACCAAAGCTTCCCTTCCATTAGGAAAAACTGTTAGAAGAATTAACTTCAAATTTGGATCACTTTCTCATGAAAGCCTTTCATGTTGCTTCAAGTTAAGGAGACTTCCAACTTGGAACTCAGAAGATGCAGGCACATTCTACCTTCTGCCAGCTTTAGATGCCATTATAGCAGGGCAGATGAGAATGGTGATGACATTTAAGACCACTTTGGTTTCATAGTGCCATAAAGATAAAATCTTATCTTGAAGATATGCTTTGACAAAGCTTACTTTTACTTCATCGATGGCGAGTAGTTAAAATTAAATAAATAAATAAATAATCCATTGGGAAAACTAGATTTCATATTCAGCTTTATATAATATTTCAGTGCTGCTGGAGGAATTACAAAAGAATACCTCACATATTCCCCATGCATTTCGGGGAGCATCCAACTAGTGGGCATCTCACACATGTTGTTTCAGGTCATTGCATACAATTTTCCTAAGATCTGTTCTGTATGTGCAGAAAATCCAGCTAATTTTAACCCCTACTTTTTGACATAACTTAGTTCTAAGTGAAAAATCCTTATTGTGAAATTAGTGAATAAATGGAAAGAAACACATAACTGATGAGGAAATAATATAATGTCATTTTGAAAGCCATTTGGTTTCTGATGCAATGGCTAAGGGACAATTCAAATATTTGAAAAAAGACACTCTGTAATTCACACAGTTACAACGTTCAGCTGCTAAAAGAGGAACACTTTTATGAGAAAATTTGTGGAATCAGCTGTAGTGTTCCAAAGATCATGCAAAGGGAAGACTGATGAGTAGACTTGGCTCAATATACAGATGAAGGACTGGATTAAGAGCACAAGGGTTGCAGAAGAAAGCTAATGTATATAAATATTATTATAATATGGTATTACTGAGGTGGCAAGTGTTTATGTTTGTTCTTAAAAGGTGTCATCAAAGTGGAATTTGAAGAACAGCAGGCAGACTTACTTTCTCTTTTAGTGTTGAGGACACCTAACTTTTTCATGCAGTGTAAATGGAAAATTGGAAACCTAACTTTAAGTCCAACAATTAACTCATAGACTTCCTTTAGCAGATGAGGGCTGATGAACAAGTATTTCTCTGCCACTTTAAAACAGTCACTCATTTTCTAATTCTGCATGTGAGCTTTGTTTTGCCAACTTAGACACTTAATTTAGACAGCCAAAAAATAATATTAGCTCTGGGAAAGCATAAAGTCCAGGCAGGAAAAAAAGCAGACTTTCCAATATCCATCAAAACCCAAAGAAGACTGCCTCTACAGACTGTATCTCCTGATATCCAGGATATCCTTTACATTTCTCCCGCTTCACAAGTCAGCTTATTCTCACCAGCAGGCAAAAATGTAGGCCTCTCAGTGTTTCTTGAAACTTTATTTTAGGTTATTGCAAACAGACCAATGTTATGAATCTGAAGGATACAGTGTGCTAAATGAAAAGTATCTTGCCATCTGCATTATGTACCATTTCTGCCATCTTGAGAAGCGTGTGACTAAGAAAGCATGGAGCTGAAGGCAAGGTTCTGCTATTTGCAGACATTTAGCTGGTACGGTGTTGGGAAGCATGCTGCAATGCCTGATAAGGAAAATCCATGCACTGAACTTATTTATCCAAACCCAAGGCTGCAAAGAGACATTTTATAGAGTATTATTCATGCTTAGCTGAGTTGGAGTCTGAGCTGTTAAACGGACCCTTCATTGTCTGTGTAGCTATAATGTTCAAAGGTGTAATAAACCCAGTGCCTAAAAGTCAATGAGAACACTTACCAATAAAAAATACAATAAAAAAACCCAAGGATCATAAAATGAAGTTGTGATGAGTATAGATTTCTAAAGGTAGCACCAGATTCACTTTCTATCTGAATCTGATATGTCTGTTTCTTCTGTGATTGAAGAAATGCACAAATGCACATCCTTCTCAAAGAAAATGTTCAACACTTAAAGCATCATTCATTTAATTTGAATAGCCTGAGCCTTGAAAGAAGTGTATTTGGTAATCTAAAAATTAAAAAAAAAATTAAATTCTTCTTCTAAACAGTAGAGTAACATTCATTACTTTGGTTCTCAAGTGCTAACCACAAAAAGTACTTAAGTTTTCCCTAACTGTACAAAATGTTTGGTATATATGAAGGTCAGCTGATATTTATCCTTGGTGATTAAGTCTAGAAGATGACTGTAAGATAAATATGTGACGTCACTCATGACTCACAGTCAAATGATTGCTAAGAGTGTATTTATATAAAGAAAAATAATCACATATAGTTACAGATTTTTGTTTTTTCTTTCTACATACCTTTAAAATGCTGATTTACTGACTTCTGGAATGACTCCTTCTAGCATAGTAGAAGCCTCCAAAGGCTACCAGTGTAACCTCCTACTCAAAGCAGGACTAGTTAGGCCCGATTGCTCAGCAAAGCATTGAACCAAGTTTTAGACATCTCCAAGGACATGTATTCCAATTCTTCATTAGGTCTTTGTTCCAGTGCTTGACCATTCTCATGGTAAAAACATTTTTTCATATATCAAGTCACAATTTGCCAAGTTCCATCTTGTTCCTTTAGCCTCTCAGGCTTTTGCTGTGCTCCTAAAACTGTCATGTCTAAGCTCTACCACTAGGTACCTCAAGACAGCAATCCGATCTTGACTGAGCCTTCCTTTCTTCAAGCTGAAGAAGTCCTGGTCCCTCAGCCTCTCCTCACAGGCCAAATGCTCAGCCATTGAACAACGCTCCACAATGGCCTCCACTAAACTAATTTCTGTGTGTCAATGCCTCTTTTTTCCTAGGGATTCTAAAACAACATGGATCTCCAGATTCAGAGTCACACATGCCAAACAAAGGGGAAGAATAACTTCTCTCAGCCTACTGTCTTCCCTCCTGTTCATAAGACCTAGAATATTTGTGGTCTTCTGCTTGTGGCCAGGGCACACTGCTGTTTCATGCTGATTTAGTGTCCATCAAGACCCCCAGCACATTTTCTGCAAATCTGCACTCCAGCTAGCAAGTCCACTACTTGTACAGATGCGTGGAGGTTGTTCTATCCCAGGTCTTTGCATTTGTCTTTGTTTGCTTCAGGAGGTTCCCGTCATTACATATCTCCATCCTCTCTAGACTTCATTAGCCTCAGTACAGTCATAGACATAATATTATATGGACAAAAAAAGGCATATACTACATGTAGCCTAAAATACCAAATCTATTTGGGACCTTGATGCTGGTCTGACTAAAGGAGAAAGCAGACAGTCTATGCTGAAAACTTTAGAAATTCTGTTCATTATTGGATTTCCCAGCTGCATCACAAACATTATAAGCACTTTCCTCTGCTGTGTTTAGAGAGCATCTTACTGATATATCTCACATTAGAACAATGGCTACATCTGTACTAGTAAAGCAACTGGCACAGAGCAGCTTACCTCCATAGTATAAACCTGTCTCACCACCAAACAAAGGGGCCCATACACACAGTTTGTTGGGAATGTCCCCTGCCAATGGCCAGCAGTTACCTTGGAGGGTCCAGCTGGTCCAGACCATGGATTTGTCCAGCAGGTCAGTAATTAATGTATTTGAGCTCCTGCAATAAGAAAAACCTCTGGCGCTTGTTAATTTTCTGTTATAGATATTATTTTTGTTTCTGTATAAGCCCCATCTTTTATCTTTCATTGTCCAAACTTCTCTTTAAGACATATTTCCAGAAGTTCTTTCAGTGACTGAAGAGATTAAATTTTATCGATTTGAGTGAGAGAAACACCAAAGCATTTCAGTGTGACTCACCTAATTTTGACTGCCACAGTTAGGCATCTAGACTATACTAATTGCCATAACACAGAGAGAAAAACTACTAAAAGGTGATTTGTTCCATCCTGTCTTAACATTTTTTTTAATTTTTTTTTTTTAGAAAAACCTAAGTTGTTATTACAATATTTGCTAAGTGTTTAAGTGTTTTATTTGTAGACTACTGAATCACTCCTTTATGACAACTTTGGTTTTTCAGTAAAACATTAAATGGAGCAATTATTTTTGAAAAATTTAGCGGCCACTGTGTTTGGCGAAATACTGATACTGCAAAAAATATTAAAGCTTTCAAAAAGCGAATAAATGAAGTGTGTGAAACAGTAAGTTGTACTACTGAAAGGTTTTGAGACACTGTTAAGGGTTGTGCGAATACGAGTACCACTAGATGTCACCATCATTCCACCGAAAATTCATTAACGACCTGCTAGCTTTTCCTGAGTGAGAGTTGCAAGTACGACTGGATCCAGCAAAAACGCTTTGAGATGAAGACTTAGGACGTGTTTTGCCTGCTCTTTTGCTTTGTAATCCAATCAAAAGGTAAGTGGTATCATTTCGCTCTGTTGGAATTATGTTTTGATAGTTTTAACATGCAATTACCAGGAAAGAACCCTATCTAGACTTTGATGCTAGCTCAGATTCATGAATCTAACAAGAAACTTTGTCAGTTAAGTTCATCCGGCAATGCTGGTGCAGCTCAGTCTAGCAGACAGGGATTGGTAAAGCCTATGAAGTCAAGATTCTATTCACATCTTTTTAACCGATACACTATATGACTCTGGCAAGCCAACTCAACTTAGATTTTCTGTTTTCAATTAACTACTACAATTATCTTCCTCGGTGCAGGAACTATAGCACTACGCGATTTGTTGGATTATTGCTATCCTAATTCAGTGACAGGTATTGCGCAGAAGTCTGAAAAAAATACCTGAGAAAAAGGCTGGAGGAAGATATCCACCCCGAATTCTAGTCTTACTCATTATCCCCCTACACTGTAACAAATGAAACTTCCCTAGAGCCAGGACTGGAGTTAGAGGACCTAGTGGATCCACTTAGTTCTGAAAAGCTGAAGTTATCTATTTATGCATCCTCTCATCTTATTCCACTGCATAACATCACCTTGCATTGAGGTTTAAGTTTGTAATATCCTATATGATAAATAGGAGCTGAAGTCAATTTATTTCCTGGGTAGGCTATCCATCTTTTATCTGCTCTGGTCCAGGATGGGGTTTCCTGCTTATTTTTTTGATCACACTTTCACAGGGCTATGGTTAAGTGGAACATTATAAAAACATCTCATTGATAGGATCTTTCTTTTCTCATGGATAGATCTGATCATTTGGAACTTAAGGTGAAGTATCCTCATAGAATAAAATTTTTTTTGTAGAAAACAGCTTGACAGAGGCACGCACATGTCTATCAGGGTATTTCACCAAAAAAAAAAGGCTATACTGAACATTTCTCTTCATCCTGTCAGCACAGTAGGTGACAACACAAAGCAGTAGTCCACACAGTTCCCTGGAGGCTACTCAGTTTGGCATTAAGGGCCTCCCACTGTAAGTAAAAAGCAGGTTCGGCATCACCAACTGAAACTTGATAAGAACAAGTGTATGTGCCCTGATGACATACATCCTAGGGTCCTGAGGCAATTGGCTGATGTAGCTACAGGACTGCCCTCCATCATATTTGGCAAGTCATGGTGGTCAGGTGAGGTCCCTAGTGACTGGAGGAAGGGTAACATCACACCCATTTTTAAAAAAGGTAGAAAGGAAGACCAAGGGAACTACAGGCCAGTGAGCCCCACGTCTGTGCCTGGGAAGGTCATGCAAGATTGTCATGGAAATGATGTTAAGGCACATGCAAGACAAAGAGGTAATTCTAAGAAGCCAACATGGATTCATGGAGGGCAAATCATGTTGAACCAATCTGGTGGCTTTCTAAGATCGAGTGACTGCAACAGTTGATGAGGGAAGACCGACTGATGTCATCTACTTGGACTTTTGTAAGACCTTTGATTCAGTCCCTCATGATATCCTTATCTCAAAATTCGAGAGAGATGGATTTGATAGGTGGACTATTTAATGGATAAGAAATAGGCTAGATGGAAGCAGCCAGAGAGTTGTGGTCAATGGCTCTTTCTCTAGGTGGAGATCAGTGACAAGTGGTGTCCCTCAGGGCTCTGTCTTGGGACTGCTGCTCTCCAATATCTTCACTAATGACCTAAACAGGGGAGTTGGAACTAGATGACCTTTAGGGTCCCTTCCAACTTGGACCATTCTATGATTCTATGACACACAGGATGGAAGACAACACACAAACTGCAGAAGTATTAGCAGCAATTTTGTGTGAGTTCTCAAAACGTTAGTTTAAGATATAAACTTGTAATAATTGTAAAAAAAATCCCAGCCCATCATGCATTATTTTCCCACAGACACATAGCTTTACTGTTACACATTCTGAAATGACCAAATGAGCAATTTCTTACATTCCAATATTAGATTTGAAATGTATCCATAAAACCATAACACTAGGGATACTTTGAAAATGCAGGCACTCCATAGTCTTCTGTAACAGACAAGTGTTTGACAGACATTGGTCAACCACAGGATTGCTCCTTGAACGAATGAGTCCTGTTCTGCCCAGCAAAAGCTGTCAAGTACTTAGTACCCCAACCATTTTTAATGAGATAGTCATTCTGCCATAACATTATGATGTTGTTCTTTATACATCATTGTCATGTATGGTGCACAACACAGACTTAAATGGCTTCCAACTCCTGTTGCAGAGCCATCAATTAAAAATGGTCTGAAGATTCTCTCAGAGAAAGTTCGTATGCTAAATTTGGATTAGGAAGAAGGTGGTTTCTCTGCTCTTGGTTTTACACGCCCTTGGTTTCTGATAATTCGTTTCAACACTGTTATTTCACATTACACTAGCAACCATAGCAAGATAAGTAGCAATAATGCAAAGGGAAATATCAGGCAACAATGTATAGGTTTGTGGTTTCCGAAAAATTAAGGCATTTGAAGTCATTAACATACAAAATATTGAATAACGGCCTTCATAACAGACTGTTAAGAAGACCAGATGTTGATCATAGGAGATTTGAATCCAGGTGACAAGGTGTTGTTACTTGTTCATTATACAAGATAATAAAAACTTACAATTGCACTTCCACCAAAAGCTCTTAGAATCATAGAATCATAGAATGGTTTGGGTTGGAAGGGACCTCTGGAGGTCATCTAGTCCAACCCCCCTGCAGTGGGCAAGGACATCCCCAACTAGATCAGGTTGCCCAGAGCCCTGCCAAGCCTCGCCTTGAATGCCTCCAGGGATGGGGCCTCAACCACCTCCCTGGGCAACCTGTTCCAGTGTTCCACCACCCTTGTGGGGAGGAACTTCTTCCTAATGTCCAGTTTAAATCTACTCCTCTCCAATTTAAAACCATTATTTAAACATGACAGCCATTCAAGGAGTATGTTACAGCATAGAAAGAAAATTCACTGCTAAAGAAGCAAAAGTGAGTAAAAGTGAGTAACGTTGTTTCTCAAAAATGCATATAATTCTGTAGAAAAAGAAATCATAATATATTCATATCTGTTGTAGATTAGAACATAAGGATGGTCTTTTCCCAAACAAACTTTTTTCACAGAGACACGTTATGAACGGATAACTGTATAATGCAGAATGATGCAAAGAAAAACAAAAAGATGGTGACTAAGCCAAGGTACAAGGATAAATACAATATTAGCTAACTGTCATTATATTCTTCTCAGATTCAGAAGTCCACTCTTAAGTCTTCAGAGAAGATCAATTAGTGAATATACATGGCTGATGTTTTAGATGAGGATGAAGGATATAAATTGACTTTTCATGAGTTTATTCAAGAAACCATAAGCTTTTAAATGAACTTCTAAAACCATGGTCCAAGATGTTCAATGGGCAGTCCTAGGGCTAATATAAGAAACATTTACTGTTTTCACTTTATGCATCTTTAAAGTTTGAGTACAATGTATTTTTTAGCCATTTAAAGGACACCTTGGGTAAAACTAATCTCATCAATGATTTTTTAATGCTCCTGGGAGTCTGGGGAAGTCCCAATTGACTGGAAGCTAGAAAATATCCTGATTTTCAAGAATGGCAATAGGGATGACCCTGGCAACTACAGACCTTTTAGTGTTACTTCTGGGCCTGCTAAAATTATGGTGATTATTCTGGGAGTTATTGAAAAACATCTGAAAGACAATACAGTCACTGGTCACATCCAACATCAGTTCATGAGGGAAAAGTCTTGTTTAACAATCTTTGTTTCTTTTTAATAGACCAAGGGAGACCAGCTGATGTAATCTTTTTGGATTTCAGTAAAGCATTTGATACTGTCTCCCACAGTATCTTTCTGGACTAAGTGTCCAACATACAGCTAGATAAGTACATCGTGAGATGCGTGAACAAATGGCAGACAGGTCAGACTCAAAGGGTTATAGTAAATAGGTTTACATCAGACTCGCAACCAGTCACTAGTGGGGTTTCACAGGGCTCCATCCTAGGGCCAGTGCCCTTTAATATCTTCATAAATGACTTAGGTCCAGGGCCGGAAAAGACTGTTTTCATTATTCAGTTATTAACACATAGCAAGTATATAGATAAAACAGGTTTCAGCTACCAAAACTAAAGAAAGAATTAAAAAACCAGCTTTGTTTCTGTCTGGATTTTGGGACATTGGAGTCTCTCACAATACAGTGTTTTTATAGTTCTCCATAGCTATATGGGACAGGAACATCCTGTGAAAAACTACTTTTACCATTAAAAAAAGAATAAACCTTTTCATGCTGTTCCAGACTGGGAGTAAGTTTCAATATCCTAGAATTTTCTTTTGGATTATATGTCTTTTTCCCTCCTTCTTTCAGAGCCTTTGATAAAACAATATCTAGATATTGTGCTCTCTGATGTACTTCCTTATGCTTACACTATACATTTCTTTGTGTTCAGCAGTTTGGACTTCCCTCTTTCAATTTTTGCCTCAAATGTTGAATTAAACACTGAGACTGGTTTGCTTTTTTAACTCCCTTATTTCTTTCAGAAAAAAAGGTCACTTTTTAAATCCTGCTGCTATCACACATGGCCTGGTGCATATCAACAAATTATATTTTTGTTTGATTCCAAAAGAAGTAGAGTCACCACTTGGAATCAGACAGTGTCCTTCATTTTTCCACTTTTACTTGACAACATTGAGTCCAGGGTAAAATATTTATAGCATTTATTGCTCTCATATTTGCTCTAGTGCATTATAGTATCTCCATTTCATATTAGCAGCTTTTTGTGTGATTACTTTAGTTCTAGTCTAGTTTTTCTACCTATCCCCTAACTAAATCTAAACTCTGTCCTCTACGATGTTGCTTCTTCTGGGACTTCAGAAAAACTTTAAAAAATAAATTCCATACATGATTTTGAAAATCTCAACTTCCTACAATTTTCCTTTCTGAGTGTTTAAGCTCATCATTTTCCCATTCAAGCAGAGGGTAGGTAGTGGGTATAGCTGCATTAGGGTCAGCTGTAAACCTGCCCTTCCTCACTGCTGTAAGAATGTCTCGACTTATCTTTGGGTATATACATCCTAACAATATTAAAGAACTTCTCAACATAAATAGATAGTGTTAAAACCCCATCACCAGTACATGGACCTGCTACTTAGAGCATGGACAGCGGTGGAATGATAGAACATACATACTAAGATTTGTAACATCATGTAACCATGTATTTCATAGAATAATTTAGGTTGGAGAAGACCTTTTAGATTATTGTGTCTAACATTTAACCAAGCACTGCCAAGTCCACCACTAAACCATTTCTCTGTGTCTCTTCTACACATCTTCTAAATACCATCAGGGAGAGTAACTAAACCACTTCCAAGAGCAGCCTGTTCCAATGCTTAATAATCACTTCAGTGAAGAAATTCTTCCTAATATCCAATCTATGCCTCCCTTGGCACTACTTCAGGCCATTTCCTCTTGTCCTATCTCCTGCTACTTGGGAGAAGAGATAGACTCCCGCCTCAATATAACTTCCTTTCAGGTAGCTGTAGAGACTGAGATCTCCTTTCAGTTTCCTTTTCTCCAGGTGAAACAACTCTTCTTCCTGAAAATGAATATTACTCACCTTTGCAATCAATGCTAGGCGGTTCCTTGACTACTACAACATCTTAAAAAGACTTTTCTGCCCATCCAGTTGACTCCCTGCTTTCGTTTTCATTGCTTCCTCTCCATTTGGGTGTGGAGGAAGCTGGATGGCACGTTGAGCACCAATCTACTCCCACATAATCATCTGCCGTACTTAGTCCATGTATTTGGAACCTTTCTGGCCCTCTGTGTCTGAGGCAAATATGGTCATTTGGAGACCTTAATGCATAAAGAATTCAAGTATTTAATATTCATGTCAATGTACACATGCTTAAAGTTAAGAAACAGCTTAAATAATAGAGGTAGTTTACAGAATCAGGGTATAATTCTGGCAGGGGATTATATATTGGCAGTATAAGTTCTTCCTCCTGAAAAGCTATATAAAGTTCCACTTCAGGCCCAGATTCTAAAGCACTGGGGCCAAAAATCATCCCTAGAATTACACTGTTAAGCTTCCAAAAACAATCCTGCTAAGAAAACAATCTGTAAGCCCAGCAGATGATTTTGTTTAGTAAGAGTATGTTCCTAAAACTAAAGTTACAGAGACTCTTAAAGAGTGCTACAGCCTTCTTAACTACTAAAACAGAATGTGAATCAAAGATATATTCTAAGATAACACGTAGGGTTACAAATTACCTGATGGATTTCTCAAAAGAAATAGCTCACACTAAAGAGATAGGTGCTGGGGGGGCAGTACCTGTGTGTTTTGCCTTTGTCATATACATACTGGAAACATTTTTTGAGGTTGTATTGCATGAGGCAGCCAAATCACCCCAATGTAAAAGTAAGCATGCAATTAAATAAGCTTTCTCTAAAAGCCTGATAAAAGAAAATCCTCCATTTCTTCTACTCTCAGCTCCTTTTGTTGTCCCTGCTTCACATTCTCAGCACCTTCTGGATGTGCATACACGTGTATATGCATGTATGTGTGTGCAAGCTTTCATTATCATGAACTGTGCTATTTACAAGGCACTAGTTTTTCATGAAGAAAGGGAGCAAGGTCCATGTGCCAGCCCACTGTTTCCCTTATTCCCTCAATAAAATCAGTTTAAAAAACATGGCACTTCAAAAAACTCAAAATTCGGATTGATTGTATTTATACAGTCTTGTAGATTTTTAAGTTGTTTTTCAGGGAGAATGAGAATAGACTTCCATTTATTTGCAACTATTTAAATCTTACATTTCACTGAAAACTTGCTGAAGGCTTGAAGAACTTAAGGACAATTAAAAAAGACATAAAAATAAGAAGAATAATAAGAAAATCACAATCTTTCACAATTTTTTCTCCTTAATCTCTTCCCTTGCTCCAGGATATTTTCCTTTTATGATTAGCTTGTTTTTCCTCGTATTTATCTCAAAAGATATACATGACCACATCAGTGCTGCCAGTGCCATAAGTCTCTCTGCTGCTGCCAGCTCCCTGTCCCAGCCCCAACATGCACTTTCACAGCTTGCCAGTAACAGCCTGTTTTCTCCTTTCCTGTGTTTATTCCAGTTTTTCTCATCTGTTATGGGAAAAAAAGCCTTTTAGTGTTTCATTTTGATTTTCCTTGTACGTTCTAATACCAACTAATCAATTGAGCCCCCAGGGGAAACTGTCAGATTTCCTAGTTCTTTCATTCCTATATGCCAGTAGGCTAGAGGTATGTGCCATTCTGCTCTGTGATAAAAGGTCTGTTCAAGACAGCTCTGGACATGATCAGGGAATGACCAGAGAACTTCACAAATTGAGACACCAATGAAGTTGAGCTACCAACTGAACGGATGGGTGAAGGATCACAATTCCGAGATTACATGAGGAGTACCACTATGCTGACAGACGTGAACCAACCTTCTCTCACTGACCCTAGAACTGGAAGTACTGGAGACATCCACACAGGCTGACATAAGCCAGCCCATGTCCAAACACAGTCTGGCAGTGTCAGTCCAATGCTACACCTGAACTAATGCACTTGGCTAAGGGTTTACTACCTTGGATGCCTCACCACACTAACACAGCTGGACTCCATCTGGGTCCAACTGCCTATTTTCACAGAAGTCTAGGCTTGCTGCAGCTGTGTGGCCACAGACCTCAAATCTCTGCTAGATAAAACCTAGTTTCCCTTGAGATTGAGATCTAAACGTGTCTGTCTGCTGAGTAAAAATATCCATAAGGTGCTGGGGGAAAAAAAGATGGACAAGAGACTTTCCAACTTGGAGGGGTAAGGGAAGACTGTACAGGACAGTGGAAATAAGGGAGAGACAAATGTAGAGTGACAATCTGTGAAGAAAGGCCACAATGGCAGACAGGAACGTGTC
This sequence comes from Bucco capensis, assembly GCA_013396975.1. Classification (NCBI taxonomy): domain Eukaryota; kingdom Metazoa; phylum Chordata; class Aves; order Piciformes; family Bucconidae; genus Bucco; species Bucco capensis. The sequence goes on along the minus strand of VWZO01000537.1, from coordinate 27,339 downwards.
TGCAGACTCTTGATGCTGCATGTTGTCATTCAGAAAAATACAGGCATAGTGTTTGAAATTACAGGCAAGCCTTTGATTGTCAAAAAGAAAATTAATTCTGACTTCTGCACACATACACAAAAGCTGCATGTTATATTTAATAGATGGTAGTGGGTTTTTTTTTGTAGTTTCCAAGGGAACAGAAAATATAATGATTGAAAGCATATGTTGCTGAATTGTTGCCCTGGAAAAATCCCAAGTGGCCTCATGTCATACAGCCTAATTTAATTTGCATTAATAGTATAGTTTGCCAAAAACATTACTGATAGTGTGAGGTTTGGTGTGTGCGCTACTGCAAAAAGTAAAGGCAAATTGTATCAACATTTTAACATACTGTGTCCTCTGACTTGCAAAATATACCCAGAATCCCAGAATTAGGTGCCTAAATGCCACTGCCACTACTACCATGAGACAGGGTCTGTCTACTACATTGGGGACTCTCCGTTTTGAATCATGTTATGGAAGTGTTAAAGAGAAACTTTCAAAGTTTGTTATCAGGAAATCATTCTAGATATGTTGCAGATTCCAGTGGTGTTACCTATGTTTCCAACCTTCTAAAATATAAAACTGATGGTGATCTTTCTAAAATCAGAATGAAGGAAGAATTTACCGTTCCATAGCCTGGTAACAAGAGCATAGCCACCAAAGGTTAGAGATTGAAAAAAACAAAAGCATATATTAAAATTAGGATTGGGGAAAAACTGTTAAGATCAAGCTCAATATGCTATGATGGTGATAGGTGAAACTTCAGCTTCCATATGTCCTGGTTTGAGTTAAAACAGGACAATTATTTTCATTGATTTTACTTTTCAGCTGAAGCTTCTCTAACTAGCTCCACTTTCTAAGTTAACAGGTTATTTTTACAGACAAGAGTCTAATTCTAACAGTGAAAAGACTCAAATGTTTTGGAATTATGGCTGAGGACTGGTATGCAAGACAAGGACACTTCTAACTTCTGTACCATGAAGGGGGATGCTGAGTAGAAGGCTGTACCATAAGGAGGAGTAGACAGTTCAGGAGGCTGTAAAGTGACAAACTTGGTATCCATACCATACAAGTCATATTCAGTATAAAGCTAAGGGGAAATTTCCCGTCCCTTCCCTTCTTCCCTTGTGTCTTCTTCATTGGCTGGCATCTGAGAAGGATCTGACCAAGGGTTCTGGAATCCACCTACCCCTGGCTATGGCCTGCTACTGGGCCTACTCAATATCAGTAGTGACATAGTTATGAAAGCGAGGGGATTTGGGTTTGCTATTGGCTTGTATGTATTTTTATTGTTATTATTGGTATTAAAATAATTATAGTTTTATTTTCTAATCCACAGGTCCCCTGGTCTTTTTTATTTCCCTTTCCCAGGGTGAGTGGGGAAGGAGGGTAATAGAGAGTGTCTGTCACTGGTTGCAGGTCGTCCTAGCACCTGTGACACATGTAAATACCCACATAATTCAGGGGCTTAAAGATTCACAACTGCCATTTGCCAGAGGAACCAAAAGTTGTGATTGGCTTCAGTCTTTCTGATGACCCCCCTCTGCAAATTACAAGAACAAGGATAAATACACAGTTCAAGCAAACAGGAAAAAGTCAATAAGCAAGGTCCATCAGGTAAAAAAAGAAACCATGAATACATTGATATTAGGAGGGAGACCAAGGAAAGAAAGACCTGTTCTGATGCTCAGTAGAGGGTCAGACTTATCAGGGAGAGTTTGGTAAAGAACAACATAATTAATACTTTTTGTACTAGTTTTCACTAAAAAAATATTTTATCACAATTAATGATAGTGTTAGCAAAAATTTCTCAGCTTTAAATGGGAATAGATCATCCTAAGTATTTTCAAATTATCAGGAACTACTAAATTTCATTTCTTGTTCTTAAAGAGCTGTCAAATACAACTTACAACCCATTAGCAGTTATCTATAAATAAAGTGAATGGATCAATAGAGGGGAAATACGATGCTGGTCTTCAAAAGATGGGGAAGCAATGTGTGGACTTACATGTCTTCTGCTTAAATTAAATTCCCAGAAAAATATTGGAACAAATAACAAATTTATGGTCATCTACAAGAAAACAGAGAAAAGACTAACAACCTGTATGGATTTATCACAAGTAAAAAACCTGAAAGGTCGGGCAAATAAAAGTATATATCATACATCTGGACTTTACCTTAGTCTATTTAGAATCACCAGCGACTTAGATAATTCTATATGCAACGGATGCTATTCAATAGAGAGAATTCTGAAGCTCTGCATGTAAACTGGAATAATCCATTAGCTGAATAGAGAATAGGCAACAGAGTAGGAAGCAATTCTACAGAAATGGATTTCAGGAGAGAGGAGTTGAGTGTCAGTAAACAGGATCAGATTGTTACTGCTAAATAAACAGAGGTATAGCTTGTAAGACATCTCACACAACCCTTCAGGACTTGTCAGGGTTACAGTACTGTGCACAGTTCCTAATTACAAAGCACTGATATCTTTTTGAGCAATGCAGAGATAGATTGTCTGGGGAGGTTGAAAAGTTTCTGCCAGACCTTGAAAACAGGGAAGACAAGCATCTGTCACAAATTTCTATACCTGTATTTTGAGCAGTGCAACTGTAAAGACCACATTCATGGGTCACAAACATGTCAGGAAAAATGAGTGTTACTATTAAAAAAAAAAATTTAAAAAAGTGAATTGTGATATTTAATACTTTGCTCAATTGCAATTAGATAATGTGTGCTGGTCTAACTTGTCTTTGCCAGTCTATGCTTAGCTGGGCATATGCAGGCTCCTAGAACAGGTCCTACTCAGATGTGGTTGAATCCTGTACTCCATGGGACAGGTCTCTGTACACAGGGGGCTATGCTAGGAAAAAAAGAAAAAGGTCTCCGCTACCTATGATGCTGCTTACAACAATGCATGTTGTGATTACTTCATGGAAGGGGAGGTGCCCCTTTTTCACTAACTGCAAGCACAGAGTGCAAGAAATTATCTTCTGCTTGCATTAAGCAAGTGTATCCATGATTATGAAATATTTCTTTGTGAATCAAATCATACAAGTTAAAGGGCTTTTTGTACTTCTTTCCAGCTCTGTGTTTTTCTTGGGAATGTATTCATTATTGTGTTATTACTGGGGAGATACATGCTGTCTCCTGTGCAGTTGTGGGACATAATGATGCAAAATGGATCAAAGACACAGCCACAAAATTTTGATCACTTGAAAACAGAATGACAATATATCATCCACTCTTCTCTCAAAGCAGATTTCAAGTAATTATTACATGTGGCACAGGCATTGGAATAATTTAATTTTGTTGGCACAGGTCTCACTCCACTAAAATGCAAAACCAGAATTCAGACTCTACACTTTTTAATACATCAATTCTGAGCTTCTGCCAGGCCTGTTTTATTATATTCTATTAAGGATTCTGCAAGCATGGCACAAATTGAAGGCCAAATTTATCCCTTGAAAACAAAGTTGCAGGCTGAGATTAATTCAATTCACTGGGAATAGGGTTAAGGTTGGAAGCTGGGGCTTTAGCTCATTTAACTCCTTCAAGACAAAGGCAGGGAAATATTATAAAATAGAATTCATAGTCCTCATGCATTAGAAATCTAGTCTGCATTTTGGTAATTCTGCAGGTTAAGCTCCTACTAGTCTTTGATTTGTCAGATCACATATGTCCTGGCTTTCTAATCATGGAGTAGTTTCTAAAGATTATGTTCCTGAGGGGAAGCTCTAGTGGAAAAATTGTGGTGTTAATACATTCTCAGTGTACAAATGTGCCTCACATGAAAGCATCCAATTCAGTATATATTTCTTAGCATGATTACCAGTTTCTATAGCTTAGAGTGCCTTAAAGCTCTAAACCTTTTGCTTTTTATTAGCTGCTGAGGTATTGTTTTGTTTTGATGTTATGCCTTACAGATTCCCTTCTTGGAGCCACAACAGTGTATGACATGAGTTTGCCAAAATACCAAGCTCAAGAGTTGACGTTTTAACTCCAACAGCAAAGATCTGCAAGTTCAGCTTCAAAAATGCCTTGTGGTATTGATGCCTAAAGATTTAAGTGTATTTTGTAGTTTTTTAGAACTTTTAGGATTATGTGTAACTTCCTGGATTGTTCGCATACGAGAAGCCACTAGGCAATTTCTAATGCCTTGCCAAGGCCATGATGTTTTGAAGAGGCCACCTGCACATAGCTTGAAGACAAAACACAAGAGGGCCAAGCCCCATGTGGGCTCTCTCCGAGGGCCAGAGCTGAAGACCACCAGGGGTGGGCTACTGGAAAACCCAGTGCCAGGGCTGGCTAGAGATATCTATATGTTAATTACTAATGAAACATATAAAAAGGTGTAATCCTTTGGGGCGGTGCACATGTCCATGTACAGGATCCTGAAGCTGTGGAAGCTTCTAATTAAACGTAACTCTATCTTTCTCCATTAATTTTGTACTGAGTGTCTATTTTCAAAAAAATTTGGTATCAGTATGTCAGGTAATATAGAATCTGTTGCATTTCAATTCAGAGGCAGATATGGCCAAGTCAGACAACTTGTTCCTGAGACTCCTGTTAACTGGGCACCAAGCTTTAACACATTGCCTCGCCTTCACTGAAAATATCCTGTCTCTTATGACTAGTGAGGGACCTCAAGGAGACTGCTTAAATGTAGCTGGCATGCCTCAAGTGGCATTGTGTGAAACCCTCCAGCTTTCTAACTGAGAAGGACTGAAGCTGGAGGGAGGGAAGCATTCAATTTTTCCTTAAATTTCTGTGTCTATCATTTTGGCATTGTAAATGAAGTCTATTTCTTTCTGTAAGTCACTGGAAGAGTTTAGAGAGTCAGACACTTACATGAGCTGGTTTTTGATTCATCAAATGTTGATTTAGACCCATACTATTCCTATCCTCTTCCCTTGCTATTGCCTCTAAATCCAATTTTTTTCTCCTCTCCGAGAATATACTCATGTGATGAGCACAAGGCAGTGCTCTTATTAGGACTGTTAACTTCCATTTCAGAAACTTACTAACAACGTTCCTTCTACCCTGTCACTACCCTTTCTATCCAGTTAACTTCCATGGCATGATTTTTCCAAGTTTTATAAGGTTTAGTTTCTGTTATAAGTTGCATGGAAAGGGCAGGGTTTTTTTTTGTTTTGTTTGTTTGGTTGGTAATTTTTGGTAATGCACAAACCATAACAATACCATACAAACAGTCAGAAACTGTACAAGCAGACAGAAGGACTGTTGTCCCTTCATTTAAAAAAAAAAGACTAAAGTTCATACCTGAGAGAAGTTAATAAAAGGAAGAATTTTCTGTGAGTTAATCTGCTTCCATGTTCCCTTACCTACACTCTTATGATTGAACTTACCAACAATATTTTGTTAAGGCATGTACAAGATAAAGAGGTGATCCTAAGTAGTCAACACGGATTCACTAAAGGCAGATCGTGCCTGACCAATCTGGTGGCCTTCTGTGATGGAGTGATCGCAGCAGTTGATGAGGGGAGACCGACTGATGTCATTTACTTGGACTTTTGTAAGGCCTTCGATACGGTTCCTCATGACATCCTCATCTCCAAACTGGAGAAATGTGGATTTGATGAGTGGACCATTCGATGGATAAGAAATTGGCTGGAAGGACGCTATCAGAGAGTTGTGGTCAATGGCTCCTTGTCCAGGTGAAGAGCAGTGATGAGTGGGGTCCCTCAGGGCTCTGTCTTGGGACCTGTGCTCTTCAACATCTTCATTAACGACCTGGACATAGATATCAAATGCACCCTCAGCAAGTTCGTGGATGACACAAAGCTGAGTGGTGTGGTTGATAGGCCAGAAGGGTGGGATGCCATCCAGAGGGATCTGGACAAACTTGAAGAGTGGGCCC
>VWZO01000537.1:5709-21344 GCA_013396975.1 Bucco capensis | reverse complement strand
TGACCTGGTCTAGTGATTGGCATCCCTGCTCAGTGCGGGGAGGTTGGAACTAGATGATCTTTAGGGTCCCTTCCAACCTGGCCTTTCTATGATTCTATGATTTTCCCCTATATATGTGTCTCTCTGTTGTGCTCTGTCTTACTTCTTTGCTTCTTCCTGCAATTTATTCACATGTTGTCTTCCTGTATTACAGTCTCCATGTTAGATTCCCTGTAAGGGGACATTTTTTACATTGCAAAGCATTTTGCATCTTGTATATGACTTAGAAATAACAAAAACTACTTAGGACTACATCAAGCTGATATAAATGAACAAAGGTACTCATAAATGTTCCACATGAATACATGTGTTCAGATTTACCACATACCCTAGAAATGAGAGAAAGAAACAATGTGATTTAGTACAAAGGATATTTCAGGCTTTTCTGTATATTGTTTGCTACTGCCTTGTGCACTTATATCACCGAAGTCCGTTGAAAAAATCATGTAGGCTATGCAGGGCTTTGAACAAAATCCTCTGGGGTTTTTAATCTGTTAAATTCATGGTGGAGTTTATAAAGATGATTGACTGGTTAAGTGGGACTTAATTCAGTAAGATCACCTGGGTTTTGTTTTGCTTTATTTTAAGTTTGCATGCAGGCCAGAGAAGGTCAGCTTCCTCTCAAGTCCACAGCATGCAGGTGCCAGCCTCTTGTGGGGAGTAACATAGTCTCAACTTAAAATTTTTGTCCAATATTTTCTCTGTATTTTACATGTTTTTGTGCTTCCCCCATTGTAATTGCTTTTACTGCTGACTCTAGCTTCTGATTTATCTATTTTCTGTAAACTACAAAGAAATTCCTTTTTCATTCTTTGCAGGCTTGACCCACTCTTTACTCTAAACCATGCCCCTGTGTTCTTGCACATTTGGCACAACCTCAAGGAATGTTTACTATCTACCTTCTTATTTCCTTCTGAATTTTGTATATTTCAGTCAAATCAACTCGTTTTGAAATGAATGTGCAAAAGAAATACTTCATCAATAACTATTTTCTAAGAATATTTCAGTAACTGCTTATGAATCTTAAATACTAAATAAAGCAAACTCTGTCCTAAAGATCAATCACAGCTAAAACGTATACCATAAATAACATATCTGTTTTGCATCGTGGGACATACTTTGATTTTCCCACTACTAAAAACTGCACAAAATGTTATAATCATTTATGTTCTAGAAAGTCTGGAAACACATTTGTCAAGCATTTCTTATTTATCCAGACTCTCAGAAAAAATTTTAGATGTTCTTCATATTTCTTGAATCTAAAATCCTTCCTTTTGGGAGCTAGTTTTTTTAATAAATCTTGATGAAAACCTAAATCAAAAACCTAAACATCTCAAATCGTTCACAAGCTTTCATTACTCTCATATTTTATGTGCCATATAAGCAACGTGAAGATTCACTGAATAAGCAAACAAGCACCGCTCCTATTTCTGGTTGGGGTTTTTTTGTTGTTGTTGTTGGTTGTTTTTTTTTTAATGTGCTCATTATTGGTTTATAAAACAAGTGTTTGATTCCTTCTTCTATACCATTATATTTCTCCTGATTGTGTATTTTATGCCCTACCCATTCAAGAAGACATTCTTCTCACCTAATTTTGTTCATCATTCATGGGATCCTGTCCTGTATCAAAAATAGTGTGGCTAGCAGGACCAGGGAAGTGATCCTTCCCCTGTACTCTGCGTTGGTGAGGCCGCACCTTGAGTATTGTGTTCAGTTCTGGGCCCCTCAGTTCAGGAAAGATATTGAGGTGCTGGAGCGGGTCCAGAGAAGAGCAACAAGGATGGTGAAGGGACTGGAGCACAAGTCCTATGGGGAGAGGCTGAGGGAGCTGGGGTTGTTTAGCCTGGAGAAGAGGAGGCTCAGAGGAGACCTCATCGCTGTCTATAACTACCTGAAGGGAAGTTCTAGCCAGGTGGGAGCTGGTCTCTTCTCCCAGGCACCCAGCAATAGGACAAGGGGGCACGGGCTCAAGCTCTGCCGGGGAAAATTTAGGTTGGAGATCAGAAAAATGTTCTTCACAGAGAGGGCACTCAGGCACTGGAATGGCCTGCCTGGAGAGGTGGTGGATTCACCATCCCTGGAGATTTTTAAACGAAGATTGGATGTGGCACTGAGTGCCATGATCTAGTAAATGGATTTGAGTTGACAGAGGGTTGGACTTGATGATCTCGGAGGTCTTTCCAGCCCGATCGATTCTGTGATTCTGTGATTCTGTGATCTAAGAACTGAGCATGAAGATTAGCCCTTAATGCGTGGATACTCTCTTTTCTAGTCTATGGACTGTGAGAGGGCAATTCATTGCTGTGGTAAGTAGAGTAAAATAAAATTAAATCAGGTGCACATGTAAGGATCACACTGCTACTTTACTGGCAAACAGTTCTATCCTTATCCCTTAATTTGGATGTGTTGACTTTATCTGATTTATGTCTGTACTTCTGTTCATCTCTGCTAGAGAGGAGAAATTGATGAACACCAAGGAATTCAACTATCTTGCTTCAGCCTATATGTGCATATACTGTATTCAGTGAGGGGACTTGCAGTAATCCTGATACCTATCCCATCTGCCTCTAGGAAAAACTCTAGAGAGAAAAAAACCCCACAAAGATGAGGTGGATGTTATGAGTGTACACACAGATCCCTCTTTTACATATGTTATGCCAAGAAACAGCAGCTTTGCAAACAGAAAGTTTCTGCTCTAAAATGTCTTTCTCATTCCTTTCAGTTCATTTAGTATAGTTTTCACCATATGAAAAGGCAAACAGATGTAGTTACTTGCGTATTTGCTTTTGAATTAGAGAGTTCAGCTACCTAATGCTTAAATTCTGAGAAAGAGAGTAGAAATGACTTGTGCTCCATGTACCCATGGAACAGCATTAACTGTTAAAGAAATGCTGTGACAAAATCTTATTTTCTGACACAGGTGCACCATGGAGCCACTCCTTCAACAATGTCAGAAGTTTAGAACAAGATGAAAGGATCATGTCCAGCTTCACTCCAAAACTCCACATTATCCCCAGTTTTAGCAGTCACAGGACCCTAACAGGAGTCTGTGGTCAGGATAACATAGGTTGGATATACTTATCATCTTTCCCTGCAGATCCCAAAACTGCTGGGTAAAGGAAGAGGGTGGGGTAAGGAAGGAGACAGAGGGGCCCTATAGATTCAAGAACAATTTTTGGTGAAAACATAACAGTCTCCAGGAGGGTATGGGATTTTAAAAGCCGTAGAGTACAGTGCATGCTCTGGAAGCATGCAATCTTGGGTGCTTCTTTGCTACAAACATCTGGTAGACATGCAAGTCTAGTTGCAGAGGAATGGGCTTGGTGGTTCAAGTCTAATCTCCAGTCCAGTTTCCCCTGTGTCTCAGGCCTAGTGCGGTTTGCCGGAATAATGTGGACATGCTCATGATCTCCACAATTCCAGAGAATTTTTCAGTTATTATAATTAGCCCATAGCTTCTGACTATTTGGAAATTCCCCCAGCCAAAGGCTTAGAGATATCTCATCTTGCTTATATGGCCCAAATGGATTCCCTGGACTCCTTCTGCATCACCTGGGAGAGGCAAGCCTCAGGGCTTTTGGCCAAAACCCTGTCTGGAAACCCACCTCCACCTCTTGCTGGTGAAGGGAGATTGAGGAGGGTCCTCATTTTTGCACCTTATTAAGTGCCTGTAGTTACAAGAATTGAATCTATGTTCACATTTGCTAGCTCCCTTCATAATGTGTCTCTCCACTCCAGCCTCATTCACCATCTCCTTTCTCTGTGGATCTTGGAGCTTCTAATGTCCTTCTCCAAACCATGGCTTCTGCTCACTCATGGGACCCTCCACTTCTTTTCCCATCTGTTGCTGAATGCTGAAATGGATTACCACAGGAAGATAACCATCAGCCATGCTTCCTCTCACCACCAAGTAATAGAAGAGGCAATTCTGAAAGGAATACAACTTCAAAAAGCTTTATATAAGCCTAATAAATGCAGAAATTGATAGAAAATGCCTCCAAAATATATTCCTAGCAACCTTTGGATCAATATGTTTACCTCATGTACAGCAAAGCTTCCAAACAAGTTAATATACTTTTGTTCGGGGACTGTTTAAAATAGACTTTTATTTTATTAAATTCACCATTGCTTGACAAATACAGGAAAATTTTGTTTAATTTTTCCATTTTGTAGAATGCGGAATATCTAGCAAGTTACACCTGCAAAGAGCTAAAGTAACAAAATCTGTTAGACCTATAGTCTCAAATGAGACTTTGAACATCCTTTGCTACAACAGTTTAAATAAGTACGATACCGCTAATGCAACTGGAGAAAACATAATTATGCTATGTTGCTACTTCAGAAAAAATCAACTACCAGAACCTGAACATAAAGCTTTATTTTGTCTAAAAGTCCTAATGCAGTGGAACTGTACCAGTGATACTGTCCTGGTTTGACCGAAAGCTAGCTACTTTTTGCCTTGGCTCTTGTCCTTTCTTCAAAGGAAAGTCTCTGTCAAATCAAGAAAAACCTTCTTCTGGTCAAGTAGCACTGGCAGGTAAAAGGTAAACACTCCATGTATATACTTAAATAATTCAGTGAATAAATGAAGTATGTGTAAGAGTGCACTCTAGCCGAGAATTACATAACAACTGCCTAGTAGGATTCCTATAGAAGCCAATTCAGTTGCACTTCTTTAACTTTCGTAGATAGTCATTTGGGGAGATGCAGGAAGTTCTGACTGCTGCACTCCTTCATCCACCTGAAGCTAATTCAAAAATAACATTAAAAATATCACAGTAGTTCAAATAAAGATAAATCTTTTGAACTGTCTACTAAAGTGAAGTCATTTTGTAAATCAACTTGCTTCATTTATCTGGAGTTTGTCCATGAGTATGGAGTTCCTCACATTTATTCCAAAGTAATTAAAGACAGAATAATCTGTGTGAGTAATACAAGCTCCAAAGGCAATTTATGAGCACTTTATTGTAGGCAGCCTTGTCAAACAATTCAGATGAGCAAATGAAGAGACTAGGCACATATTTTTTCCTGTCTCCTACTTAAGTTTTTCACCATTTATTTGGGGAACTGAATGGTGTCTTTAAGATTTAATTTGCTTTATTTCTTCCCAACAGATAAACTAATGTAGATCTGCAGCAGGAGTAGTTTTTTTTTGTGATGCTGAAGTCTCTGTGATGGAGTAAGATAATTTCAAGGAATCAGAGACAGTGGAAGATGAGTTTGTAAGTCCAATGTGAAGTCTTACAGTCTTCCTAAGTGGGTTTTTGTTGATGAAGAAAAATACTCACAGATTTATTTGGCTGCAGAACATAGAAACCTGTGAATTCAGCTATATAGATTGCCTGATAAAATATATTTCTACTTTTCTCCTGTTACCCTCAACTAGGTGGGGATTTTCAAAAGCACAAACAGGCAGTTAAGTTCTTAGACCGAAAACATATGGAAGGTCATTGCTCCATTTTTCTGCATTCAAAAACTTACCTTTATGTTAGCTTTCTGTCAAACACAAACCTGCTATAAAGTTTCATGACTATTTTAGAATAATGTTTTACAAGAATTTAGACAAATATCGATGTCCTTATTCACACATTAGTGCCTGTCAGTACTTGCCAAATAAAAACTGATTATCAGAAACCATTTCAGTATTTGTAAGATTTGTCTGACAACTGTCTGTCAAATTGAAGTAAAATTTAGAAAACATAGGTATTATTTGCACACCTCACTTTAAGCAACACATGTCCATAGTTGAAATCTGAATGCAACCTGATATTTCTATGTGCATTTCTGCTCCCTAAAGGATTGACATACCTTATATCTTTAGATATGCTCTCTGAGAATGTTTTTGCTTCTCAGGGGTGCTGAGAAGGAGTAAACTGCGTAATCTGAAGGGAGGATGAAGTGTTCCTAAAGGCCTGCCAGGCCAAAAGAAACAGAGCAGCAAACAGTAACGTTCTTGTATTTCCACAGCACCAAGGTAAGAAAGAATACAGAAAAGAAAAAGCAGCATTTCTTTAGTAACTGCAAAGGTTTGGATGTGACTGAAGTTTACTAGAGCCCTCTTGCCTGTAGGCTCAGTTAGGCATGAGCCTTGAGAATCCCCTGCAGTAGAGCCCATAGCAGAGGACAGGCAAGATGCAGCAAGAAACATCCGCTGCAGCTGCACCACCAGCACCATGCATTTGTGCTCCTTTACCTACGGTGCAAAGTAGTCTAAAGCAGACCTCAAGAGTCACTTCTATTTGGCAGAATTCTAGACTTCATAATGTCAGCGACACTGACAGCAGCATTGAGTGCACCCTCAGCAAGTTTGCCTACAACTCCAAGCTGTGTGGTGTGGCTGATACACTGGAGGGAAGGGATGCCATCCAGTGGGACTTTGACAGGCTGCAGAAGTAGGCCCATGTCAACCTCATGAAGTTCAGCAAGACTGAGCACAAGGTCCTGCATCTGGGTTGGGGCAATCCCAAGCACCGATATAGGCTGGGCAGTGACTGGGTTGGGAGCAGCACTGAGGAAAAGGTCTTGGGGGTGCTGGTAGATGAGAATCTCAACATGATTCGGCAGCGTGCACTTTCAGCCCAGAAAGCAAACCATGTCCTGGGCTGCATCAAGAGAAGCATGGCCAACATGTCGAGGGAGGTGATTCTCCTCCTCCCACTCTTGTGAGACCCCACCTGGAGTATTGCGTGGAGTTCTGGAGCTCCCATTAAAAGAAAGATATGGATGTGCTGGAATGTGTCCAGAGAAGGGCCACGAGGATGCTCAGAGGGCTGGTGCACCTCTCCTATGAGGACAGGCTGAGAGAGTTTGAATTATTCGGTCTGGAGAAGAGAAGGCTCCGAGGAGACCTTCTTGTGGCCTTCCAGTATCTGAAGGGGACCTAGAAGAGGGCTGAGGAGGGATTTTTTAGGATATCAGGCAGTGATAGGGCTAGGGGGAATGGATATAACCTTGAGGAGGGTAGATTTAGGTTGGATATTAAGAGGAAGTTCTTCACCATGAGGGTGGTAAGACACTGGAACAGGTTGCCCAAAGAAGTGGTGGAAGCCCCAACCCCGGGAGTTTATAAGGCCAGGCTAGATGGGGCTATGAGTAACCTGATCTAGTGGGGAAGTGTCCCTGCCCATGGAAGGGGTGTTGCAACTAGGTGATCTTTAAGGTCCCTTCCAACCCTGAAAATTCTGATTGTATTAAAAAAGTGCAGTTTTTAAAATTTCACAATGTTCCTATTGTATAAGTGACTATTACTTGGGGCACCTGCCACACGGGATCATTTGACTAGGCAGCTAAGTGAGCACAGAATACTAGACTCACCATCGGTTTGAAGATTACCATGATTGCAAGTCAGCCATGCTTTCAAAGGTAGCTTGTTCCTTCTTCCTCAGCCAACTGTGCAAAAGAGTTTATTACTTTGGAGACATTGACGGTTGTATGAAGAGGCTGCTCAGAGAAGTTGTGGATGCTCTATCATTGGAGGTCTTCAAATGCAGGTTGGATGAGGATTTGAACAACATGATCTAGTGTCACTACTGTTGGCAGGGAGGTTTGACTAGATGATCCTTGAAAGTTCCTTCCAACAAAACCATTCTGTGATTTTATCACAACATTGATTACATGTTATACTGGAGATCTGAAGAACTAGTGTGCCCTTTGTCAAGTGTACAGAAAGAATACACCACATAGGAAAGGATTTAGTGATTCACCATGGTCATGTGACAAGTGTAAACATGGGCCATTGTCCTGGTTTGGGAGGACAAACTCAGAAGGAAGCCCCTTTAGAGCCTCCCCCTTCCACAAACGAAATCACTGAACACGGAGGCTGAGTTATAAAGAATAACTATTTAACATAGAAATATATACATATAACAGTGGAAAAATACAGGGTGTTACACACCCTCCTGGTTCCCACCCCCCTCATGCCACCGGCCACCCCCCCTCACTCGCAGTAAAACCTGCTAGGGTACAGTCTGGTGAAGATGAGGTGGCAGATGAGGTGAAAAGTGAAGGAAGCCCAGGTACTGGATGGTGATGGTGAGGAGATGGAAAAGGTGGTCTGGCCACTGCACGCGTGGCTGCCAAGAAGAAAAAGAATATGGAGTAGGCTCCGCCTCCTTCTTCCCAGAAGCACTCAGTTTTGCGCCAGTCCTCGCTGCAAACGCTCCTCCCCTCCCGGCGTGTTGTAGTCCCTTCGCTGCTGTGATGCTTGCAGCTGCTCCCGGGTGCAAGCCACCACTGTTCACTGCTCCAGGGGAGCTCGCAGGTGTCGCAGGCTGCTGCCGCTCCGGGGCTTGCCACCGCTCGCCGCTCGCCGGGGGTTTGCCGCTGCTTGCTGCACGCTGCTGCAGGGTCCGTGTTGCTGGCTGGACGCTGGTGGGGTGTGCACCGGCTTCCGGCTCGGGACAACCCCGCAGATACTGCTGCTCCGCTACAGTCCACGCATCTCCCTGCTGGGNGGCTTGGGACAACCCCGCAGGTACTGCCGCTCTGCTACAGCCCATGCATCTCCCTGCTGGGCAGGGACCACCCAGCGGGGGCGGAGATCACCCCGCCGACTCGCCGGCCCCTGGCTCCTACCCACGCAGTTCAGCCGATGGGAAGGGCTACCACTCACCAAGTTTACAAATAAACACATTAACGGTCGGGGGGGGTGAAGGGGCAAAAGATGGATACCTCGGGCAATTTTCACATTCACTATAACAGCCATGAATATTGTGTAACACGCTTCTGTACAACTACCTGCCTGCCAGTCATGATAACAGAGAGTCAGGCCAACCTGTCACTTCCCACAGCTGGACCAGAAATAGTAATCTACCACTCATTTCCCAGTCTCCAAAGAGTGACTTGTTCTTCTCCTATTCCCAGTTAACTCCTATGACAAGAGGAGATTAAAAAAACAAGGTTATTTTTATTCTATCTGATACAAAACAGATGTTCAGCAGTCTGCAAATGAGGTGTCCTTGTTTATCCTATATTCTTATTGCTGTGGTGTCTGTGCAAATCTACAACTGATGAAGACTATGGCAACTCTGGATGATTATTAGCCAATGGTTTTCTGGCAGATGTATTCTAAGAATGCTTTAAGAAATACCTACAACAAAACCTCCGTAGGAATTTATTGCAGTCTTTCAGTACTTAATGGGGGCCTATAAGAAAATGGGGACAATCTTTCTGGCAGGGGTTATTGTGACAGGACAAAGAGTAATGATTTTAAATTAAAGGAGGATAGATTTATAGTTACTATCAAGGATTGGTATGCAGACGAAGGTCACTGCTAAATCTTGTGTACCATGATAAAGATGCAGAGTAATAGGCTGCACCTTCAGGTAGGAGTGGACAATTCAGGTGACCCTAAAGTGACAAACTAGGTATTGCATTCCACATACGTAATTTTCAGTGTAAGGCTGAAGGTCAGTTCCTTCTTATTCTCTCTTTCTTCATCAACAGCCAGCGCATGAGGATTTTTTTCTCCCTTTGATCCTGTTCTATGATTTCCTGAATCCAGTTTCAGGATCCAGCTCCACCCTTGAGTCAGGTTCGCCTTTGCTGCTGAGTCCTCCTGCCACAGTATCAGTGGTGATGTTGATATAGTTGCCATTAAGGGGAGTTTGGGTTAGATATTTGTTTTGCATATTTATATATATTTCTATATATTTCATTTTATTGTTTTTATTTACCTTAAAGTAGTTTTGGTTTTCAGTCCACAAGTTTCTCCTCTCTCTCTTATTCCCTTTCCCTTCCCAGGGTCAAGGGGTGGAGAGGGCGTAATAGAGAGTATCTATCACTGGATTAGTGGTGGGCCCAGCCCTAATCCTTGACAAAAGGTCACTTCCAACTCAGACTATTCTGTGATTCAGTGATTCTACCTATTTTACAGATGGATGTATTACTGAAGATGACATGCCAAGTATGTGTAGATGACTAAACTCTACTGTGCTAAAAGATACTAGACATTGGTTCGCCTTAACTGATTGCAGTAAACTGGAGTATAAAGCCATTAGATTAAAATGAACACATTTAATGCTAGATGAGGCAATGGACACTGTGGTATAACAAAGAGGGGATTTTTTAAAATCAAGTCCAATGTGATAGATATAATGCACACTGAATCCAGTTGCTGACCTTTAGCCAACACTCTAGAAAAACTGTAAATTGTTTAGAATATGATGATACTTGTATGCTGCCAAGAAGCAGCAAGTTTACAAACTGAATAGACTTAGGTCATTCAATCAGAGTAAATCTGGAAGAAAAGTCAAAGTTAGTAATAAAAGAATATTTGGCAACTGAACAATATAGTAAAATAAGATATTTTCGGGCTTGTAGTATATTCAATTACAGTGTGCTGCTTTTCACACCCAGTCTGAAAAGTCAAATATGAAATTTATCACTACATAGAGTAAAAAAGAACCCTTGTAAATGGCACAAATTACATCGAAATATTTGGAAAAATCCTACAAAATATTTATGTGATTTGTTAATCCCCTAAGTGTAAACAAGAATGCCCATTAGAACCCCCGTAACAGGAAAAAACCAGCAAGTCATTTAAAATTACTCTATACAGTAAACACAGGGACACTATTAAATGTTCATATTTCAGCATATTCATTGAAGTAAAGGCATATTTTAAGACTGTAGATATTTGGCAATAAATTGCTTATATGAGCAAATCTTCCTCTTTAGTTTAACTAAGAATTCTGAATTATGGCTGTGATAAGGGAACTTTCATCCTATGCATCTTATTAAAAGAAATGAGGCCAGATTGTATGCTGATTTACAACTGGAGAAAGTCCTATGGAAGGTGATTTCATTATGCAGGCTATAAACCAACACAGAACTTGTCTTACTGTATTTAATTCAAGATATTCATGTAGCGCAAAGAAATGCTTTCATTTACACAGACTGAACCTTAGTGACTTTGGAAGGGCAGGGCATCCAAAGATGAGATCAGAACTGAACTCTTTAATTTGAAAATCATTAAAAGAAAATCAACCACAATACAATTAGAAAAGTATATTCTTTCCTGTATTAGAAAGAACCTCATACTAAAATCCTCTTCATTACTTAAAGAACATCCAGAAGAGCAACATTTTGCTGTAAAACTCAGATAGTTTTATATTAATATACAGAATATCTAAGATCAATGAAAAGAAATCTGACAAGCTGTGATAAGTAAGAATTGGTGTTTTCAGTCCTTTTACGGCTGTTCTAGTGCTGATAATCACTTTACATTGAAACTAAAAAATTAAACTATTTAAGATGACTAAGGAAGTAAATTGCAGAATGTCAGAGAACTCCAAACAAAAGAGACTTCTACAAAAGTCCCTTTTAATATTACAATCTCTCAGAATTTTTCTATTCTTATGATATAGAGAATTTGATCTTAAGATTTTATCCTACCTAGAATTTCAAAAATGCATTAAGCCAAGGTTTTCAATTAGTCTTCAATCTGTGTATATGGTGTTTTAACATAAGGACGTAATAAAAAAAAAACAAACTTTATCACATGGTCTTTTCTTTAATGGAAAAATCATTAGAATTTGGACCAGATAAGTTCAATTTACCTGAGAACAGGAACTAAATTTCCAAATTAAGGGTTGATATGTCATTTATAAAAAAATACAAGTATACATCTGGTAGGATTTTGAAATTAACTACTGTCTCCTTTAAACCAATGGATGCTCACTCGATCATTTTTTAAAAATGTATTCTGCCTTTACCAGTCTTTAAATAAATTTTAATAGCAAGTCACCAGATTTTTTTCTTAATTACATGGTTGTAAAGAATGCTACTAAGGGAAATATTTAGTTTACATTTTGGAGGATAAGTAAAAAAATTAAAAAAAAATCCTGTGCAAGTCAACAGGTCAGATGTGAACTAAGAACTTTGAAAGAGAGGCTGTTTGCAATTATGAGGTTACCTATAAAATAAAAAATATTAAAAACACTTACTTCACTCCATAACTGACCAGACTCTCATTTTCAAGCCTGATTTTTGCTTAGTCTTCTGATTGCACTCACCAATATTTGCAATATCCTCTGCTAGGAGGGAAAATATTACCACATCTTGCAGAGGAAACACAGAACCTCTGCTCACAAATTCTGGCAGATTGAAATATTTCTCAGTTCATCTTTTGGATTTGATTATGGTCCTTAAAATTTGCCTCCAGTTTTCTGGGTACCATTTTTGTTTCCATAATCAATTGCAGACCCAAAAGGAAGGAAAACTTGGGTTTGCACTTTTAGCACTTTGGCTCCAGTCCTGCAAACATCTCTGTGGAGGTGAACCTACCCTGTTGAAATCACTAGCTCACTATAGTGTTATTTTAATCGTTCCACTTAAATTTTCTTCCATTTTTACCTTTGGTGTTTTTTTCCCAGGCAGATGGCTATCACTGAAATACAGTGATAGAAATGCAGCTGAGCCTGTGCCAGGAGATGCAGAAAAGTTGATGGGTAGTATTTGCCAGATTGCATCAAAGTAAGTTTCTCAGAGATATTAATCACCAGCTCCTGTGTATACAGTTCACTCCCACAGAAATCTACAATAAATGTAGTTGTCCTGAACTGTTTCAGGAACTGAGGGTCACTAAAACAAAGATCAATGGGGATCTGAGCTAGGTCCATCTCCACCACCACCCTCTTTGCTATACTACTGTACTGCAGATTACACCCTCTGCAGAGGAGTCAGAGGTCTGTGTCTACCTGTGTCCCACTGCTACAATTCACAGACTCTTGTAGTTGTAAAAAAAAAAAATCTAAACTGACAGGCTAAGTGAACATGAATTATATAAATCTCCCTTTCCCCACTGACCAGAGAAGCATGAAGCTACAACCTTGAACACCTGGTTGAGTTTGTCTGTTAGAGTTTGCCTAGCAGATCCAAGGCATACTGACTGCTAGGAAAACTTGGGTTAAAATGGCCATGATCTAAATTATTATATTAGCCAAAGACTGCTATTAACTTCTCAATACTTCTAGGCTCCAATTTGAACTACCTTTGAAAATGCAGTATTTAGTGCCTCAAGCCCTTCTGAGACTCCATTTTAGACTCTTATTTACACATATTTGTAACCTTAGTAAACTTTCAGTCAGACACCGCTTCAGATAGTTACGGCCTTTAAGCTTTTAACTTTGCATCAGCCAGCAAAGTAGTTTGTATTTGTGAACACTGTGACAAAATAAGAAGTCTAAAAAAATCAAAACATATTGTTATTCTGATTTAATTTCAGAAGATTTGAAGTAATGTTAGAAATAGCATCTTGCTGATTTATCTGTTCGAGGAAATGATCAAAGACCATCTAGGGAAAAAGCACATACACAAACTGAAAACATCCCTGTGTGTTTAAATCTCTAATCCCTGGACAGCTCAGACAGCGTTAAATGAAATATCTTCTTATCGTGGGATGAACTAAAGAACGACAAACAGGTTGTGTGAGGGTTAAAATAGTTTGACACTTCATGGATTCACATCTTCCATAACCTCTTTTCCTTTGGGCACCCAGTTAGAAAATAGGAACTCTGGGCCAGCAATGTGTCCTCGTAGCAAAGAAGGGTTGCACTAGTAAGACCATTGCCAGCAGGTCAAGAGAGGTGATCCTTCCCCTCAGCACTGGTATGGCCACTTCCAGAGTGCTGAGACCAATGCTGGTCTCCCCAATACAAGAAAGAGATGTAGCTATTGGAGATCAAGTCTGGAAAATGGCCACAAAGATGCTTGAGGGACGGGTAAATCTCCCATAGGAAAAAAAGGCTGAGAGAGCTGGGACTAAGCCTGCAGTAAAGTAGGCTTAAGGCACATATCATGAAGATGTACAAACATCTAAAAGGAGGATGCAAAGATAATGGAACCAGGCTCTTTCCATCCATGTCAACTGTCTGGCAAAAAGGCTATGTGCACAAACTGAAACACAGGAGTTTCCATCTCAATGTCAGCAAACTCATTTTTACAGTGAGGGTGACTGAGGCCTGGCATAGTTTGAAAAGAGATGTTGTAGAGTCATCATCCTTGGAGATATCAATAACTATCTGGTCATGGTTCTGAGCAAGCATATCTAGGTGACCCTGCTTGAGCAAGGGGCTTGGATCTCCAGAGGTAACTCAGAACCTCATCTGTCATCTCTGGGGATTTCCCACTGGTAACACAGGATGAGTCCTTCTATCTACCCTGATAGCCCTTTGAGCAGCTGAGTCAGGCCACATTGTTTAGTCTGAGGACATCAGCAGGGTACCCTGCCTGCATTGCTGAGCTGCCCATACCTGGACCTTGTGCTCAAGAATACCAACCTCTCTATCACAGGAGCTGACAAGCCTGAGGTAAAACCCCAGCACCACCACAAGGCAAGACCACATGGAGATGGTCATCCTATGAAGCAGAGGCTTTCCCTGCTTAGGGCGTCTGCCATCCTCAGTGGATGTATGACAGCCCAGGAGCCCCTGTGGTGTGACTGTGGAGCATCTGTGACTCTCCATGACCTCAAAGCTCTTTAGCAGCCCTTGCTGTTTTGGCACATTGTGCTCAGGGTTCTCATGGTGCACATGCACAGTGTGCACACTCAAGCAGGACAATGGGCTTGGGTTTGAGTCCTAGCTTTGAGGACAGCAGCAGCTCTGGTCACTGAGATAGATCCAGCCCTTTTTTCCAGTGAGAAAGTGCACCTTTTCTCACTGCTTGGCTGTGTAGTTCTAGGGGTCCCACATTACAGCTCAACCAGGGCCATGGGTCCTGATGAAAACTCTCAGTGAGTTCCTCTGTCTTCCTGGAGCACCTCCTCCTTCAGATATCCACTAATATTCAAGCTGTGCTGATCATCTGGGAGCTGAGGGTCTGGACTAAGGGGGCAGCATGCCTGGGTGAAGCTGAGGGGGCAATTGTGGGTCTGGCTTTTCCACTGAGCTTCTGCTGCAACTGCTACTTTTTAGCCCTCAAGGGCAACGTTTGGGAAGAAATTATCTCCCTTTTCCCACCACTTGCTTGGATTTTTTCTGCTTTTGTCCTAGCATAAGGAAAGCCCAGGCACATTGCATATCTCTCTTTGCAAGACATGGTAGTGCATGCAGAGGAAGCTACAGAGGAGCACTGATGTGACAGTTAGGGGGAGACAGCTGCACTGGGCAGGGCAGTTGGAGGCATTAGAAGAAAACCAGGGTCCTACACCTGGGTAGGAACAATCCCCACTATCAATACAGGCTGGGGGATGAGATGATGGAGAGCAGCCCTGCAGAAAAGGGCTTGGGCGTGCTGGTGGATGAGAGCTGAACATGAGCAAACAGTGCACACTGGCAGCCCAGAAGGCCAGTGGAATCCTGGGCTGCATCAAAAGAAACATGACCAGCAGATCGAGAGAAGTGATTCTGCCACTTTACTCTGCTGTGGTGAGACCTCATCTGGAATCCTGTGTCCAGTTCTGGAGCCCTCAATACAGAATGGACATGGACCTGTGTTATAGTGAATGTGAAAATTGCCCGAGGTATGCATTTTCTCTCCCTTCACCCCCCTGACCGCTAATGTGTTCACTGGGAAACCTGGTGAGTGATAGCCCTTTCTATCGGCTGAGTTGTATGGTCGCGTGGACAGGAGCAGGGGCCGACGAGCTGGCGGGG
>VWZO01000536.1:36250-51921 GCA_013396975.1 Bucco capensis | reverse complement strand
AAGGCCTGTAGTGAAAGGACAAAGGGCAATGATTTTGAATTGGAGAAGAGTAGATTTAGGTTCGTTATTAGTAAAAAGTTTCTCACTGCGAGAGTGGTGGAACACTGGAACAGGTTGCCCAAGGAGGTGGTTGGGGCCCCATCTCTGGAGGTATTCAAGGTGAGGCTTTACAGGGCTCTGGGCAACCTGATCTAGTTGGGGGTGTCCCTGCCCACTGCAGGGGGTTTGGGCTAGATGACCTCCAGAGGTCCCTTCCAACCCAAACCATTCTACAATTCTATGATTCTATGAAGAAGGTCCTCCAGGGTTATACTGAAAAAGGAATGAAGAAAAGGATTTAGGAAGCCAGGGAACAGTATTTTAAAGGCAGCATGTTCACACATACTGAATATCATTGGTAACAAAGGTAAGAATGGGATGCTGATCTTCAGTTTTTGATTAAGTAGTTACTAGGATCATAAATGAAGCAACTTTAATGGTATACTTAAGGTAGCACTAAAGAGATCAACTGCAAAACGAAAAGGGCCAGTGGTTGGAGAGGTAGTGAATTACTTCTGATGTTGATGTCACTGTATATTGCTCGGGGAAAGAGCGGATGAGTTTACGAGGTACTAAAACACTTAAGGAGCATTGTAGAGAAGTGGAGGTGGAGTGTGAGACTGCGCAATGTGTGTAGTAGTCGGTAGGTGTGTTAAGTTGTGCAGCAAGGGAGGAGGACTAGGGCTGGAGAGGGAAATGGAGTCTGTGGTGAGACAGGAACTGTTAAACCTGAGGAGGATTTAGGGGATGGTGGTAACTAGGGAATTTACAAGACAAGAGGATCAGATAGAGGGGGGGAATTATGCTGGGCAGCTAATCCAGATTCAAGCTGTGGTGCTTTGATGTCAAGACAGTGGGTGGCACTTGCATTCTGTGAAAGTTTACCAGTCTCTTCCCAGAATAGGTTTCTATGAGAAAATTATGAAATGTAAAAAACAAAAAACAAACAAAAAAAATGCTCACATCTATAGGGCTATAGATCTCAGATCTCAGAGGTTGATAGTCATCCAGAATCTGCTTCCCACACGCTTTTTTTTTTTATTCTTCTGGCAGGAATTTTGCAATACTTGAGGACAACAGTGAGCAGTAGGATTTCTTTGAGAGAATAGGTACAGTCAGAGTTTCCTAGCTATTGTTTAACAAAATATACTAGAGAAAAGGCTGTATCTTATGATCTCTTGGCTGAGAAACTGGGCAATTGCTTTTCCTCTGACCCCAAAGGAGCTTGGAGCTACAGAATGAGCTAAACATTTTAACACAAGAGACAGGACATACCTGTCTATATGCAAGTTTTAAGTTTTATTCTGCACATGCTGGTTAGACCTTATAAATGTATCCTGAACTGCTTAGCACTAACTAGTTCATCCCTAGACTTAAGCAAATACCAAACATTTGCTATACATTTGAAACACCAACTGATTGTCTTCAGCCAAGAGCTGATCCTGTTCTCCTCTGCGGAGGAGCAGTCCAAAAAGGAGCAATGTCCTTAGGAAGGGTACAGCCCTAAAGCAGAGCACACCCTCTGAGTCCAGTCCTCTGATTCACTTACCAAAGGAACTGTTGGTTTTATTTGGATCCAAGTGAAATGATCGGAGCCAATCTTTTATAAAACTGTGAATAAGTGGCTGATTTCAGAGCTACCTCACCTGTAAGTGAGTGTTTCTCAGGCTGTTGTTGCACCAGAGGCTTGGGGCAGAGTGGCTGGAGAGCTGCTTGACAGAAAAGGACCTGGGCGTTTTAGTAGAGAGTTGGCTGAACATGAGCAATGTGCCCAGGTGGCCAAGAAGGTCAAGAGCTTCCTGGCTTGTATCAGAAATAGTGTGGCCGGCAGGACTAGGGAGGTGATTTCCCCCTGTACTCAATACTGGTGAGGGTGCACCTTGAGTATTGTGTTCATTTTTGGGCCCCTTGCTACAAGAAGGGCATTGACATGTCGAAGTGTGGTCCAAAGAACAGCAATGAAGCTGGTGAAAGGTCTATAGCAAAAGTATTATGAAGAGTGCCTGAGGAAACATGGGGTTGCTTAATCTGGTAAAGAGGAGGCTTGGGAGGATGTTCTCGCTCTCTACAACTACCTGAAAGGAGGTTGTAGTAAGGTGGTCTTGGTCTCTTCTCCCAGTTTAATGAGTGATAGGACAAGAGGCAATGGCTTCATCTAGATGTGGTGTTAGGGGGCATGGTTTAGTGGTGAGCCTGGTAGTGTTGGGTGACCAGTTGGACTTGGTGATCTCAGAGGTCTTTTCCAACCATAATGATTCTATGATTTCTCCAAACTAAACATCCTAGTTTGCTCTTCATCATCAGAAGATGCCAGCCATACAAGGAGTATATGCTAATGGAGTGTGGGCTGGATGAGCAAACTGAGATGGGTTGAAAACTGTCTGAATGGCCAGACCCAGAACATGGTGATCAGTGGCATGATGTCCACTTGGGAGCTAATAACTATCTGTATACCCCAGGGGTCATTACTGAGTCTGGTCTTGTTTAATATTTTCATTAATAACTACCTGGTGGGAGAGTGTACCCTCAGTAGATTTGCTGATGACTCAAAACTGAGAGTGGCAATCTGATAAGAGAGTTGTGCTGCCATCCAGAGGAACCTTGACAGGGAAGAAATGGGCTGATGGGAACCTCATGAAGGAGAATTGCAAAGTCCTGCACCTGGGGAGGCAGAGAGATATGCTGACTAGGTGTCAACCAGCTGGGAACCAACTTTTGCAGAAAAGGACTTGGGAATCCGGGTGGACACCAAGTTGACCACGACTTTAGGTACACCAATCCCTACTAGGTGCTTCTAAATAGAGCTGTCATTCTGAAACTGGAAGCCAGCCTCATGAAGAACATTACTTAGAAAGGGAAGGGTGGTGAAGTTTTGGCTGGGCTTGGCTGAATTAGCAGGTTAAAGTAAGTGTATTGCCTTTTTTCCTTCTGTGAGACTTGAACAACATTTGCTGAATTGCACTGCTCAAGTTGAGCTGCACTGCTCCACTGTTCAGATGGAATATTTAGGCAGCAAAATACAGATAAGATGTGTAGGCAGAGACACACTATAGCACTTCTTCCTGTAATTGAATCCTTGATGCATTTTGGAGAAAGTGAGGAATGTCTTTTGTCTTTTTGTAATAACTATTACCAAAAAGCAAACATAGTAGACAGTAGCTTCTGCAACTATTATTCCTTATTACCGCTTCAAAAATAATACAAAATTGAAGCAGTCTTCCTCTGGATTTTGGGGAGAAAGGGGAGAAGGTAGCCGAAAAATAACTCTATCTCTGGAGTTACTGTCTTAAACTACCATTATAATGTATTTTTATCTTGATTTTCAGATCATAACAAGTGTATTCAAATCCAGTCTACTATCTTAGAGTAAGAGAAGTGCAAGAGGAGACTTAATTTTATGAGAAGTAATGTGTAATTTATGTTGCATTTGTGCATTTAAGGTTCGGATAGCGAAGAGGATGAAGATATCAAACTAACAGTGAAGAGGAGCTTAGAAGAAACAAAGAAACAGGAAGGTATGTTAATTTTTACTCTTCTGTGTTCACGTAATGCTTAAAGATTTCAGTGTTTTTTGTAGATTTTTTTTTTTAGAACTTTTAGGATTATGTGAAGCTTCCTGGATTGTTCGTATGTTAGAAGCCACTGGGCACATTCTTAAGGCACTATCTCGGACTTTCCCATGCCTTGCCAAGGACTTGAATCAGCCAAGTTTGAATCAGCAGTATGGTTGTCTGCTCACGTCATACCTTGTCTTAGTTGAAATTTTTTTCATCCTTTTGCTGTTGTGCTTAGTGATGATATTTATGCAGTATAGTCATTAATTTTTGTTGAAAGACTAGGGTGCAGTTTGGAAATAATTTGTTTAGAGACTTGACTCTGCTCTTCCACATAATGGAAATAAAATGAACTAAAAGTAATCAGTAAACTATTTGTACATGGTCAGTGATAAAATTGATAACTGAATCTTACAGTCTCAGAATTTATTCAGTTGTAAATTTACCAACTGCTATTAAATATCATTAGTAAATGTCCGATGTAATAATCTATAGTGCTGGAAGTTTGCCATGCTCAGGTCCCTCTAGCACTGGGTATTGCATCAGGGATTCAGTGCATACAGCACGTCCCAGTTCTGATGCTGCAATGGTGAAGGAATCTGACCTTGCCAATCAGCGTGTCTTCAGATGTGTTCACTGGCTGGCTGTGTGGTTAATGGCAGCTCTATTATGGAGTAAGAGAGAGTGAGGAGGCAAAATCAACTCCAGAAAAGGGTAAAAAGGAAAAAGCATTAGCAACTGCTGGAAGAGAAAACAAAAATAAGGGGTAGGAGGCAGAAAAAGCTCCAGGGAATAGAGGGCAATTAAGGTATCACTGTGGAGCTAACTATGTGACATTCGCAACAGAGTCACAGTTTGGTCTTTATTCTTGACTCTCACACATTTTAATGCAAGCAGTTGTCTGCATATGGCTTTCAACTTTATTTTGGTTTCAAAAACTCTTGTTGTTTATGTAACTATTTAATGTTTTCCTTTCAGAAACTATCTTAAGTCTTTTATCAGTAGTACATTTTAACAGTGAAGTCCAGGTGAATGAATGTGGCTCTGCTAACATGAGAGAGCTTTCATCGGTACTGTTGTGTTCCAAATCTAGGCCTTGCATAAAGCAGCCCAACAATAATTGAAGTTTAAAATCTATTATGTTAATATGTAATTACTCTGTTTCCTTTGTCATAAGAACAGACAGCTACTTTTTTATAGGATGTGCTTCTGTCCTGAAGCAGAAGAGCAATTAAAGAATGACAGTATGTCTGAAAGCTGCTTTCATTTTTCCAGCTATACCATTGGCATGAATATTTGCTGTACATATAAACCTTGTCTAACTTAATGGTATTTAATTCACCACCACCAGATAATTAGTGTACGAAACAACCTATATGTCATGCAGAAATGGAGGTTTTTTTGAGTATTATGAATGATGTTTAAGAGAGGCTGTTAACAACTCAGATGAGTGCACTGCCTTCTTTTCCCCTCCACCATCAAAAATGTTTCAGCCCTGATCTAGAGTATTTTTAGTGTTGATAGGACCTTTTCTCTTATAGTAAGAGTGACAACAGTGGTGCCAAGTTAGATTGTAGATAGGAGAATATTTATTGATAAGGAACAGGAATGAAAATACTGAAACCTGTCTACTTGTTTTGTGTGTCTTGTCTTTTTTTGGTTTAATACTTTCTTTTTCTTGATGCATACCTATTGGTTCTAATCTTAGTATTGTTTTGACCAGTAAATACGTAGCTGCATTACACTCTCAAACTAATCATTTAGTTTAGGATTGCACTTGGTTAGTACAGTGGCAGGTCATAGAGGTGGTACGTATAATTTGAAGTGTTGAAAAGATAACATAAAATAGGAGGAGGGAAAATAGTTTTAATTCTGTCTGCTTTTTTTGCAGTCTACTGATGCTACCCACAGAAGATATTGGTTGCTTTATGTAGTAATAGTAATGTAGTTGTGTTTGACTAGTTATCAACTGTAGTTTATTATAATCAATTTTTTGTATTTATACAGAGGAAGATGCAGAATTGGCAGAAGCTATCAAGAGAAGCCTTGAGGAAATGTAAATGAGGATACTTCAGTACACTAACACCATGTTATCCAAGCTGCTCACAAAAATGAATGCTTGTTCATGCATTTACAAAGGTTCAGAAATACTACTGTATTGTATCTTGAATTGTTAGATTTATAATCTGGTGTCCTCTGTTATGCTGATAAACAGCTGAAGTTTATGGGTGTCTACTGCAATATATTATGTATGATAAAATAAATTTTTCAGCCTTTGCATATTCTGTTTCTAATGGGTGATGGGCTAAGTCTCTTCAGTTTGACTGTGTAAGTTGCTGCCTAACACAGCAGCAACCTACTAAGAGTAGGTTGGTCTTACTAGGGAGGGTTTAGTTGTTGTTCATTTGTTTAGGTTTTATTTAAATTGGTTCTTGTATTTCATTTTTCTGTCACAATGTCATTGTCTTTATTTACTTTTTCATGTAACCAACTAAAAATAGTAAACACCACTTATCTCAGATTTGCCTAGCTAATCTTGTTAGAAAGAGAAGCTTAGATCACAGATTTATAAATAGAATGTATGGCTGAAGTCTTGCCTGTGGCCAGTATCACCTCATAGACCATAATTTTGTCTATGCCATATTTGTTATAAATGTCAGAATCAGGACCACAAACTGTACAGTTAATTAGCTTTATTTTTATAAATGTGTAGGTTTTTCAATAGTAACATGGTAAAGTATTGGATGTGATGGCTTAAACTTTCACAGTTTTGGTTCTTCTACCTGATCTGAGGCTGGAACAACTTTTTAAGGAAACAGAAGCTAAATAAACTTTGTAGTTCCTGTTGGAATAGATGTGAGAGAATTTAAGCTGTATTATTGCTGTATACTATCATCTTTGCTCACTTCTGTTCTAATGAAGACCTAACCTTGGATAAATTAATGTAAATGTGTTAATTGTTTTTGTACTGTCTTTATTTTAAGGTGAACAATTACTTCAGTGTTGAAAATTGTTATGTATGTGACCTTTCTCAGTTCATTGTTTAAAAATACCTATGCAAGCTGTGTAGCTTTACCAGCCTATTAAATTGCAGTTAACGACTTCTGTCAATCAGTAAGAAATCTCAGTGTATAAAATGCCAGGTTGATATTTTATTATTTAACCTGTGAGTTTGCTTCTGATTGCTGTAAATCTAAATATTCATTATGCAAACAAATACTTTTTGTGGAAAGTAAGACAAAGGGAAGGCTAGTTTTTTCGTACTCTAATTTCCAAAGAGTCAGAATGACGCTATGTGTTGTCACACTTAAGAACATCTGGAAAACTGATACTGATTTATTTCTAACCATGAGTCTGATATAATTTCCATCTCTGAAGCAAACAGAATTAATGAAAAAAATCTAGTTATGCTCATTAGCAGTTGTACAATTTGAACAAAGTATTCAAATGCCAGAAAATAGTTAGAACACCTCCAGTGCATTTGACACTCAAGTGTCACAGAATGAACAGGACTGTGTAGCTCATAATGCTGCTGAGGAAACCCTGTTCTGGAAGATTTTGGGTTGTCTTTAGCTACTGAACCAAGCTTAAATCAGTTCCAGAATTTTTTATGCCAGGTTCTTCTAATAAAGGGTGGAATGAGACAGAAAACTTTCACTTCAAAAATATCTCAGTCCAAGTTATAGTCTTTTGGACAGGTTGCTTTGTTGTTTGTTTTTTTTTCAATGTAGACCTTAAAGTTGCAAATTCCTTTCACATCAAAAGATGATTCAGCTTGAGAAAGTTCTTTCCTTGGCTCAACAAATGTTTAAAACCTGTGTGGATGGTCTAACATAGCAGACTCTAGAGAAGATTTTGATCATGTGCTTTATTCCTCATAACATTTTATTCTGTTGTAAATCTAAAGCTTGTTTGTACCTTATGGGCCAAGACTGAATCAGTCGATTTAAAAAATAACAAAACAAAAACAAAACAAACAAAACCAACCAAGAAAACACACACAAAAAAACCCTAAACAAAAATGAAACAAACAAAACCAAAAAAACCAAAAACCCCACAACCTCTATACCTGGAAGTTCAGTTATTTATTAAAGACATTGCATTGGCCTCCTCATCTCCTTACCAAACCAAGTAGCAAATACCAACCATGGTTGTTACAGCTTTTAAAAAGCAGCTAAATATTCTGGTCCTTGCATTCTTTTTATGTTAAAAGTAGTCTCCAGAATTGTCAAAGTCTTGAAATTTGTCCTCATTTTCTTTGGTCTCTTTGAGGTTCTCTTAACTCCCTGAAATTTTTCTTTGCAAAATTTTCTGCCATCACAGGCTCGTGATACTCCTGTTTTCAGAACAGCAAAGAATGTTAGATTCTTAAAACACTGCATATACAGACGTGTGACTTGTTACTGGCCAACATCTCAGGGTACTGCACCTTGTTCTTTAGCTGGAAAAGGTATTATGTAAGTAGTTGTGTTTCAAGAATTTAATGTTGCTGGATGGGGAGTCTTGTTTAACTGGTAGAAATTTTTGAGGTTTGCCTGCTTATGCTGAGAGGTTTATCTGCATTTATGAGCACTGCTCATCTGTTTAAAGGAGCTTGCCCAGCATCCTTTATGCTTGTACTAGAAGTGATATGTGCTGCCCTTTTTTAAGAGAAATTTTGTGGTGATGTTGAGTCTACCCTTCATTAGTCTAAAATAATCCTGTGGTGCTTTTTCATATTTATCTTTAATGAAGAAAAAGTCTAATCTCCACCTGGCTACCACCAGCTGTTCATTTTAGTGCTGTATGGTGCAAAACTGACATCATGACAAGTCAAGACTAGTACAAGTCTCTGATATCTTTGGTGCTTTATGTGCCATATTCTTTCATATCAAGCAAAATCCCTCTTTTGCTCTTACTCAGAGACAAGATGTGATGCCAAATAAGCCAGCACAACTGCTAGGGATGTTGCTGGAGCACTAAAATGTCATGCCTGTCCGATTGCTTCTGAAGTTTAATAATTGTAAAGGAAAAAAAATTAAAATTTGAGATTAGCCTACTGTAAGCAGCTTGCTTTTTGGGTGGTGGGTTAATTTTCTTAGCTCTTCAGGGTATACAGGAATGATCACTACTGTTCCTGTAATGGTCACAGAATGCAAACCTTTCCTGAATCTTTACCTAATATGGTGAAGTTTATAGAGGGTATGAAGTTACACCATCTTCTTTCTTAAAAGGGAAGTGTTCTATCATCTGCTTGTCCTGTCCTAGCAATGTTTACAATGACTGCTGTAAATTGGAAGGAGCTGAGGAGGATGGATGACCAATTATCTCAAAATTAATTTGGAAAAATTAGCTGTCATTTGCACAAAGATACTTTCTGGCAATTCTTTCCAGCTAAGTAGCTTTACTGAGGACTGCATCTGTGTTTCTTTCATGCTTCTAACCCTCCTCAAATTTCCTGCAGAAATTCTTCATTCAGATAGTTTAGGGCTCAGTTGTAACAATCTGGGTCAAATTATATGGTCTGAGATACTATAAAAGTGGATGTAAACAAGTCAGAAAATTTATGGCAAGTGGCGTGTACATGTGAAGTGTGCACTTGGACAGCAAAGCTCTGTGTGCATGGAAATTTGACATAAAGTTCCCTTTGTAAATCTTTGCAAGTTCACTGACTAGGAGTCTCTCCATTTGTGTGTGGGTTTGTTGTTTGTTTTTTTGTTTGTTTGTTTTATTTTTTTCTTGGAGCTGGGTGAGCATCTGCAGCTCTACAAAATTCACTTTTACTAGGCAGTTTTGTTCTCTGTGAGAAGGAACTGCTTCATGCCCCGAAGTGGTCATAGCAGCTTTCAGATTGCTTCTGAGATAAGGAACTTCTGACAGGCTTGGAACCTCAGGGCTTGCCTACACAGTAAAATGACTGCTACATGTCTAGGCAAACCCAGGGCTAGCTTTAGTTAGCATTGTTGCCAATAGCAGTAAAGACAGTAGCGCATGTTCAGGAGGTGCTAAGTGAGGGGGCAGCCCTCTGAGATAGCAGCTGTGTATTTTGATTGAAAACATATCCTAAAAACTCGCATTGGCCCATGGTTACTGCTGTTGTTACACTGCTGGGGAGACTAAGCTGGCTTTGATTGGCTGCCCAAGCCATGTCTGCATCCTTCTGCAAAGTCTGGGAAGTGTTGCGTTTCTGTAATACCTGCATGTAAAGAAGGTTCTTCAGATGAAGTTCCTGTAGGTGAAGGGAGGAAAACAATCTGGTATGTCGTTTCTTGGGTGTGGACTTTCTCTTTGATCCTATTCCATGACAGCTCATGCATAAGTGTTAGGGTATGTGATGAGTTATGTATCAGCATTTGGAATAAGACAAAGCTGGATGTAAGGTGGTGTTTAGCAGTGACAATTTGCAACACTTTTGGTGTGCTGCATCACCCTGGCTCTGAGACTTCTGCAGATATATCAAATGTTTGAAACTTGGGAAAGTTGCTCTTTCTGCTACCTCAAGCCACCTTGTGCATGGGAATGAGATTCTTCAATGTGTTGCTCTGTTTTGCAAGTGGCACACATTTTTTATGATGCTGTAGTTTAGATAAGAGATGGCCAGTGGCTTCACTGCTGAGGTGGGAATGCAGAAACCGTGAGACACACACACTCTCCTCATATTCCTCTTACTGGTGCCCATAGCCAGAGGAGGACTGTGCAGTCCATCATGAGAGCAGCTGTGGAGAAGATGAGGAGAGTGGGACATAGGCATAGCAGCACCAGCAGTCATGAGCCTGACCATCACTGTTCTTCATCATAAACCACATGGAGGAGGATGAAACGTGTGCTTCATTTTCAGATGTGGTGGCCTTTCCTCCTCCCGTTGCCTTGTGGCCCCTGAAGGACCCAAGTCCTGCCTTCTGTGTCCTCAGAATTCTCCCAGTTCAATTGTGAGTCACTTCCCTTCCTCCAGAGATGAACTCCTATTTTTCTAATTTAGTCATCTGTTATTTTGGAAAAGTGGTGACAACTGCCCTTTTTTATACCCTGGCAAGAAACAGAGGGGACAGAGGGTAGTTACCCCTCTAAAGAACAGGAAAAGCAGTTTTCATGGTCCTTCCAAGTTTCTAAATGGGAAAATATTTGGGCTGCATGGGCAGCAATGTTGAGGCTTGTCCCAGAGGACCTTTTTTTGCTTTTAAACCTTTGGTTTGGTTCTATGGTTTGTGCTATTCTCACATCTTGGATAAAATGCCATTTTGCTGTTGAAGAGGGTTAGTCATAAGTGATAGTTTGGACTCAATTGCAGCTGTTCTGTGCCTTTTTTTTATTGCAGCTTCTACCTATGTGGAATTAAACCCCTGTGCAAGGGGGAAAATGATCATAGCTGTTCAGCAATTTTGATTACTGCTTATTAAACCAAGTCAAATTGATACTTAAGAAACTGGCATGGGAAGAATAGAAGGATCCTAGGAAAAAAATGGTTGCAGACTGTGTGTCATGGCTACAAATGGTTTCTGCTAAGAGTGGGAAGTGTTTTTTAATTACCTTCTACAAAGACTGTAGAGAGATGGATGGAACAATTGTTCAAGTGAAGTTATTACCATGAGCTCACAGACAACAAGCCTTACTTTTCCAACTATGTAAAACAAAGAAAACTCAGGCAATTCATTTAATGAGAGTGCTTGGGACATGATATCATTCTAAATGGACAAGCCTGAGAAAAGAGCTATTTTGAATCACAGCAGGATAAGCATACAAAACAGTATCCCTGTGCAATGAAATCCCTCTTAGCTGGGTGCCAAAAATTGGTCTGATGGAGCCATGTACCCCAAACGTGGGCTTTTGGGATAAACAAATTCCTTTTTAAATACTCACAGCAGTAGCAAATAAAGCCTACGTGTGACTTGAATTGATGGAACTAATGCTCCCAGCAGGAACCTTAAGTACAAGAGTGTCTGTGCAACTTGTTTGCTAAGTTGGTATGGTGGGTGCTTGCAAAAAGAGAAGGTACCATTTTGTATAGTCAACTTAAATATGACCTTTAAACAAGTCATTATGAGATGTAGGTCCACCTTGGCTATTATGAAGTAGATAATTTATTTTCTGTCGCAGAAAGAGAACATCAGACACTTTTCTTTCCTCTAAGCCTTCTTGTATCATCTTGAACTATAGTGGCTAGTAGAAAGGCTTCTTTTCTGCAGGTAGCTGGGGAGCCCTTACAGTTAGCACCAGGAAGATGTGCTGTGAGTGGCAGTATCTCAAGTATCTTGTTTTTGGGAAAGTTTTTCAGGTTCTGCTTACAGTAAGGGCTGTCTCTAGTTTACTTTTCTCAACATTTCTCTCCCCTCAAGCAAGCATCTGGATTTTAAAAGCATTTCTTGTTTTCCTTTTCCTGTTTCTTGCATTTTCAGATGCTTCAGTTTTGCAGCTCACTTTGAATAGCTTTTTGTAAAAACAACAGCTGGGCGATGGAGGTTTGTTTAATGAAAAAGCAAACCAATGAACCAACCATATAGAGCAGTTCTGGAAGACAGTCCTCGTACTGACAGTTACCATCTTGAATTAAGTTAAAATAGGAATTGGAAACCTCATTATTCCTCCCTTAGCTTTTGTTCATGCTGCTTTTGTCACGGAAGGTACTGTGGACAGAAGCAGGAGCAACTCAAGAGTCTCTGTGCCCCAGGAACCTCTTAGGGTGAAGTGTACACAGAACAGCCCTGTATCAGGGTATGATGGCTGAGCACTGGTCTCGAGTACCATCCTGGGACAGGGTGCAAGGTGACACTGGGGTTTTGGTGACAGCAGTAAACGTCCTCCTGCGGCTTTAATCTCCACGTGTAATCCATCTATCCTCGGCTGGCTGAAGAATTTAGGCTGTCACCACCAGTTTTGTTGCTGCGGGAAAAGTGGTGCGTGGTCCTGCACCGGCGGGCCCCCCCCGCTGTAGCTGGCTAAGACAGGTGAAGTAAGGCCAGGCGGCTCGGCCCGGCCCGGCCCGGCGGTGTGTGAGGCGGCGCCCGCGGGGCCGTGGCCCGCCGCGGAGGCGGGGTGGCCCTGGGGGCTGGCGGCTGGGCGGGCTCCTTCTTTGGCCATGAGCAAGGTGCCGACATTCGGCCGCCGCCGCCGCCTGCGGGACGTAGGAAGGGAGCGGCCGNGGGGAGGGGGAGGGGAAGAGAACGGCGTTGAGGTGAGGTTTCCTGAGGTGACCGAGGGAATAGGATCCCCCTCCATCGGGGCCGGGGGTGGGCGGGCAACTTTAAAAATGGCAGCTGGTGCTCTAAGGTGGTATAGCGTGACCTGGAAATACATAAACATAGGAACATGTATGTGAATGTATGAGAACAGACATTTTTCAGAGGAAGTGCAAAAGTCTTTTTCGGATTCATTACCCTTCACGGTTTGGGGAGTCTTTAGCAGACGGAATAGCCAGTTGTGGGCAGTGCCGGGGCTGAAGTGACACTCCGTGTACAAGCCCCGTGGGGGGGTCGTGTCTGTCGTCCCACTGTGTAGCCCGATAGAGTCTGTCCTTCGTCTGTCAGGCAGGTGTTTTATAATAAGATGAAAGAAAACCGAGGACAAAACGTGTTGTCATTTGGGCTCTTGGATGCTCTTGCAAGCCTTTAAGCTGCAATGCTGAATGCCAGTGTGGGAGGCTTCTTCTTGTCTCCCAGACCTCCTCTTTACACTTACTGGTTCAGCTATGGATGTTTAACCAGAACTTGCTCATGTCCACCTCCTCTCTGAAGCATAATAAATCACTTAACTATAATGTGAATAGTGTTGCATTCTGCAGCTTTGTTGTATTTTTCTGAAGTAATTGACAATATGATGCATATTTTATCATTGTACCAAGCAAGATGTGTCCTGTTGCCTCCTGTTACTTGATGTTCCCCAAATAATTCCATTTGATTTTTTCCCCCCATGTTTGGCCGCATACGAGACAATCCTTTGCTTTTCATCATCTTCCTTGGCCTCTCGGCTCTGCCTAATTACACAGTGTCCTTTCTGAGGTGGATGGATGCTGTGGGTGTACCCCTGATTCACCTCCTGATGGTACTGTTTCAACACTCCCTTTCCTTCATTGCAGCTGCATATTGATCAGCAGCTTTCACAGAACCGCCCAGAATGTTTCTAGGACTTTCATGTAATCAAAAGAGCTCTGTGGGATGCAGGAGTTGTGCTGTCTCTTTTCTGCCTGCACTAGTTTGCATTATCCAGGAGTAGACTTCATGTGCTATTTACATTAGCCTTTCACTTAGTTTGATTAAATCTCCTTGAAGTCATTTGCAGACTTCTCCGAATTTGACTAAACAAAATCACTGTCTGAAAATAAGTCTCACTGCTCACATCCAAGTCTAGTGCATGAATACATAATCACAAAATGAGCAGCAGAATATGCAAAAATGTGTTTTAAATCTGCCGAGCAACTCTGAAACAAAGCAGAGAGTCTGTTTAACCAGAAATTAAACTTCCCAGTTTGCTGTGGGTCTTTCAAACAGATGTAGTTCTAAATGCAGAACAGTTAAAACAAGGAGTCAAATTACTTCGATTAAGTCACTCAAATCTTACATTTTTCCATGCACAACTAATTAACATGGCTCATTTCAAAGTTATTTAATTGATGAGAAGAAGATCTGCCACACTTTTTCCTTACCCAGCTGGTTTAGTTTAGCTGTAGACTCTTAAGATGTTGCTTCTAAACAGAAGTGAAAATTTGTCAAAGTGAATTACAGTCTTTAATTAAACCCCCTCAACAATCTTCAGTTCTCAAGTTGCTTAAAGTTGCCTCAACCCCACTGTAACCCGCATTCTTTCAGACATGCTGTGGTTTGAACAGCCTTCCCTATTCTCTATTCCCTTTCACCACAAGAGCTGGTTTTTTCGACAGTAATGGGGTATTTTTGTACCTCCCAGCTAGGTGTTGGCAGAGGGACTTTCTTCTGTAGGGAAAGTGAGTGGGAAAGGGGGATTAATTTGGCTGCTGGGGAGTGAGCCTCCTGGCAGGGATGGTGGAGGGGGTGGGTTGCACATTTGTCCCTTGTAAGGGCAAGGGCTTGGACCTTGGTGTTGCTCTGACTGCTTGTGACAGCTTGGGAGCAGCTTGAAGCGGGACCAGAGTCTCTGTTTATGAGTCGCTGTGTTCTGGTGGTTGTGTTAAGTGAACAGACAGTCCTAGGTATAATGATACATGAGGTAAGTCAGACTCTTGCTTTTGTTCCTAAGGGGTTTTTGTACTTTTTCTCCTGTTCTTCAGAACAACCATATTCCCTTACCATTCAATTGTATGGTCATGGCATCACTCACCTGAGAATGAAAAGTCAGTCTAAGCAGCTGAGGATGACAGGGTGAACCCCCTGCTTTCCCTCTGTCCAGTGTGCTCAGCTTTGTTTCAGTAAAAAGCTGCACCATCTTCAGATGTTTCTTACTTCTTTTGAAAACTTATCTGGACCTCCAGTGCGCATGCTTTCATAGTGAGCTAAGTCAGGAGTTTAAAGGACAGAGGTATTGCAGCTGTCATAAGAAAGCGAGTATTGAGTTTCTCTGCTGGAAACAAAAGCACAGGCTGGTCCACCTGTTCCTAAACGGTATGTAGGAAAGAAAGGAACTATGTGGCTAATTGCTTTCAGACTGGGAAAAATCAGAAACGATTTTTTTTTATTTTTTTTTTTAGTCTTAGGTAATGGATGGAATATTTAGTTGATGTTCAAAGCAACAAATACGCTCCAAGTAAAAATATGATTGGGTGTTTTCATCTGTTAGATAAAGACCATACTGCTGTTTTGAGATAATTGATAATTGGGTATTGATATGAGTCTTTTGTGTTCTTATTTACCTCGTATTATTNAAAACCTGGACCAGCTGGAGCTCAGGTGGGGTTCCGGGGTGCAGCGGCACGGTTCAACGCTGCGGGAGGGCCGAGAGGAGGAGGCTACGGCCGGGCGCAGCGGGGCCGGGGGAGTCCCTTAACTCTGAGCCGGTGTCTCCTTACAGCAGCCCGGGGGCGACTGGGGGGCCTTTTGCGGCGGGAGGGAGGGGGAGGGGGAGGGGAAGAGAACGGCGTTGAGGTGAGGTTTCCTGAGGTGACCGAGGGAATAGGATCCCCCTCCATCGGGGCCG
>VWZO01000536.1:0-34838 GCA_013396975.1 Bucco capensis | reverse complement strand
AGTCAGGAGTTTAAAGGACAGAGGTATTGCAGCTGTCATAAGAAAGCGAGTATTGAGTTTCTCTGCTGGAAACAAAAGCACAGGCTGGTCCACCTGTTCCTAAACGGTATGTAGGAAAGAAAGGAACTATGTGGCTAATTGCTTTCAGACTGGGAAAAATCAGAAACGATTTTTTTTTATTTTTTTTTTTAGTCTTAGGTAATGGATNAGTCAGGAGTTTAAAGGACAGAGGTATTGCAGCTGTCATAAGAAAGCGAGTATTGAGTTTCTCTGCTGGAAACAAAAGCACAGGCTGGTCCACCTGTTCCTAAACGGTATGTAGGAAAGAAAGGAACTATGTGGCTAATTGCTTTCAGACTGGGAAAAATCAGAAACGATTTTTTTTTATTTTTTTTTTTAGTCTTAGGTAATGGATGGAATATTTAGTTGATGTTCAAAGCAACAAATACGCTCCAAGTAAAAATATGATTGGGTGTTTTCATCTGTTAGATAAAGACCATACTGCTGTTTTGAGATAATTGATAATTGGGTATTGATATGAGTCTTTTGTGTTCTTATTTACCTCGTATTATTTGGTGGTTTGTTTTTTTGAGACTTGGATTTTGTTTCTACCCTTTGCCTAAGCAGTCACTTCTGCCAGAGGTTCTGATCTTTTTTGTTTGTTTGTTCGGGTTATTTTTGTTTTTTGTTCCCCACCCCAAGAAAGTAAAGATTTATACAAACCTATGAAGTTAAAGCGCATTTTAGGAAGGTTATGAGAGCTGACCACCTTTCCCTGCTTACTTGCTGCAAGAGTGTCAGGTCCACACCTCGTGGTCAGTGCAGTCCTTGCTGAGTCTGGGGTCTCTCCTGAGCTGTGGCCTGGGGGACCCATTAGGACCCACCACAGTGCAGGGGCAGGTGGCCAGAGGCCTTGGTACGAGCTGGGGCAACAAAATAGGGTGAGGCTGTGGTGGGTATCTCACCTTAATAAACCCCCCAGCATCTTTTCTGGATCACTATTTTCTTGAGGATGGTGTGAGTGGTTTTCTTGGTTTTTGGGATTTCGCCCTGAAGTGCTGTTCTGAAATGATCTTATCTGTTGTTTTGACCTCCATGTGATCCAGGTCCATAGCAGTGACAGCTGGCCATTTCCTCCACTCCCTTGTCTGGCCTTGCTCAGGCCATTTCTCCTCATCTTCTGTTGAGGTGTGTAATTCCTGCTGGCTGCTGCCAGTATGCTGTGTTATCACACTGTGCCTCCACTTTGCCCTTGAGAAGTCTGTGAAACTCAAATGTTTATTTTTGGGGCCAGTTTAGTCACATCACACTGCTAATAATTGGTCAAGATCAAAATTTTTTAGAAGGGATAGCAGAAAGGTGTGGGAGTCCTGATTGACTGCTTCTATATTTCTTTGCTCTAATGGCAGGAGCTGCTGTGCCTCTTTCACATGCCATTAGGTGGTGCCAGGCTAGGCCCTCATTTGACTGCCATTTATGGAAGCAAATACACTGAAATTAAAATTCCAGTGGATTTTAGTTGTGTAGCACTCTGTACGGCAGTTGGAAGAGTGGTTAAAATAATCGCTAAGAAGCAATTATTGCAACTAAAATAGTTGTCAAGATTTGGTTATTTGACTTCCTGTAAAATAATGTCAGTTGAGTCTCTAGTTGGCAAGTGATGATGTTTTTTCAGTATGGTCAGCGGTACTGATAATTTGGCTTTTAGGCCCTACCGCAAATACCAGTGAGGTAGCAGTGATGTTATTAGGCACTCTTTAGAATTGTACCAATTCAGGATGCATCTCTGTGATGCAGTTTTTCCATATTCTTCACAGGACCCAGCAAAGCCTGTGGAAATCATGGACTGATCCATCTACTGAAGGCAGACCTCTAGTTTTTAAGTCAGTGTAATGATACACTGAATCTGTTTTAAAAACACCATTAAAATTGAAATTCTGCACTTCTAAATTTTAAGTTTTCAAGAGAATGCAATACATTTTTTTAATTGAATACAATTTTTTTAAAGGCATGGTGAGGCATTAATGAAAATATTGCTAGACTTCCTAAATTATAAAGTGCAGACATCTGAAGTATGAAGTGACTCCACCTGCCTCATTGCTCTTACTAACCACTCCAAAATAATAATTAAAAGTATTTGCTCTTGGCAAGAATTTGCATTGCATTAACTTTTCCCACTCCTCCTCAGAATGAACATTAAAGGCAAGGCCTGAAGCTTGTGCTTTCACTGACTAAATTAGGCCAAGTATTTTGTAAAACAGAACCATTTAATGAGCAGGCTGCATGTGAAGAGTGACTTCTGCCTTCTTTCACCATCCTTTTTCTTCCTGCTGTTTTTCTGAAGTTACCTACCCTCAGCCAGCCTTTGAGGAAGGTGCAGCAGTTCTGTACCTAACTCAAGAGAGAGATAAACTCTCATCTACAGAAGCAGCAATGAGCTACCACTGTCTTGGGACTGCATTCAATAATTTTGAAAGTGCAGAGTATCTAAGAGACTTAACAATGGTTTGCTTTGTTTCTCCTTTCCTGGCCTGGTTTAATGAACATTTCAGGATAGATGGATTCCTGTGCTGCTGACAGCAGCTAGACTTACTAAGTCTTGTGTTGAAAGTATCTGAATTCATCAGCCAGGTTTATGTAATATTCTGCTTTTCTGTGGGGTCTGGGAGTGCAGAGTTGATGGTTTGGTGTAACTCTTGCAGCCAGTTGCAGCTTGCAAGTCCTCTGAGAGCCCCTACCCTCAACCCTCCAGGGTAAAGCCAATGGAGGGGGATGTTTCCCTGTTGTCTGTGATCTCCAAAATAGACAGTTCTAAGATGCACTTTTCTGTATTACTCAGCTGAATGCCAAAGCCCCCTCTGAAAACATGGTGGGGAATAAGACATGAATTAAGGAACCGGACTGAGATTTCTAATGTGGCATTTTCGCATTGGCAGTGCTGTAAGGAGCAGGGCAGACTGTAGGCAAGCAGCCACTAGCTTACAAAGTTATTAGGGGAAGCAGTTTCTCATGGGCTTTTCCCTCACCCCAACCACATCACGTGTGGGTAATGTTGAGGAACAGTGAACAGGCATGGAGTAGGGATCCTGTTTTGTGGAAACCAAGTTTCATGCTTCCCTGCAAGCCCAGATAAAGGAACTCCTCCCACAGAAGCTTCCCCTGGTGTGATGGGGATCCTGTCTGTTTCTCTTCTAGTTAAGCAGCTGATAATAATTGCCAGTTAGCTACAGAACTTACGCTATGGGGCTGTAATACCATCAGATTCTGGATATCCAGACTAACTGCAGAGTAGGATAAAACAGCCCAGTCAGTAAAATAAATTTGTTTGATCAAATTACTGTTGGTTTTTTTTCTGCCATTGGTTTGGTTTTTACATTTATATTGAGTCTTTAAAAGTGAGGTTATGATTCAGAAGAAGGTCATAAAATGAATAATTAAGAGTGACTGTACTTCTTAAGCTAAAGTTTAAAAAAAATCTTGGCAACTATATAGGTGAACAGCTATTTTATTATTTAAACATTTTGTTTGGTTCAACCATGTTCAGGGTAGAGGCTTTCCGTGACGCAGCATCTGCTATGGAACAAGAGAAAGAAATCCTGCTGGAAATGATCCACAATATACAGAACAGCCAGGATATGAGGCACATCAGTGAAGGTGAGAAGCTGCATTGCCATGCCCTCCCAACTGACTCAAAGTCAAACCAGCCTATGCCTTAGAGAGCAGCTCTGTTCAGTTGCTTGCAGCTGGTAAATGTGCAGGCACTGGAGTCAGCTAAGGTTGTTGAAGGGTCAGTCACCCATTACCCTGGGTTCCCCTTTTTTTTTCTTGACTATGTACATTCACAGACTGTTCAGCTGGATGGTCTGCTGTGAATGTCAGTGCTGTGTATGTGAAAGCCCATATTTGGTTCACTGATTTATTTTCAAAATCAGGGTTAATGTAGCTCAGCTGAGGGAGAGAAATTGATGATAATGATGAGGATTAAAAATAATTGAAAAACCAGCATTTTAATGGCTTTGAACTACTGGACAGGTGTGAATGCTGCACAGTATATAGGCCTGCAAGAAACTGATAATGAAGATTGTTGTCATGGTTGTGGGATATATGGCCTTAAATATATTCCCTAACTCTGTATGTTTTATATTAGGTGCTTTAAATTGCTGGTTTAGTGGCTCTTCATGAGCCTACATGTCAAATATGTTGTGTCCATATTTTAGGAAAAGAACTAAGTTTTCAGAAAATAGAAATGCTTTGTACCTGAAATAATTGTACCTGGTAGTCAGAAATAATTTTTCTCTTTCTGGCCTTCTGGGATACTGTCCAAATCATTCCCTCACAGTGGCACAGAAGGTCCTCAGTGTGCCAGTTCTGTTAATGAATAATGTTTCCTGATAATATTGTATGCTTTGCTTTAATGTGACACAGCAAGCATTGTGTCAGCAGTGGAAAAGCATTGCTTACTTTTTCAGTAGAGCTTAATGCCTCTTCTCAAATCAGAACATGCTAGCTTCTGTGAACTAAGTAGGACTTATGCAAATACAAAAAAAATCATTTCTGACCCTTGGAAATCTTGTTGATTGTCACTTACTTTAAAAGAACAACCGTGTTTACTGCAAAGTTGTAGTAGCTTGATTGTCTTGATGATGCTATTGGCACAGGTATGTATGCACCTGTAGCCTAGAATACTTTCTTGGTTTCGATTTAGGTGAGAGAGAAGAACTTAATTTGACTGCTAATCGTTTGATGGGCCGAACCCTCACTGTGGAGGTTTCTGTAGAAACCATCCGAAATGCCCAGCAGCAGGAATCCCTACAGCATGCCACAAAGATGATTGATGAAATTGTCAATAAACTTCTCGATGATTTGGAAGATGCTAAAATCCGCCTCATGTCACTTTACGGTGCGTGCACATCGGACGTGCCAGCAGGACCCATCGATCAGAAA
Source organism: Bucco capensis (assembly GCA_013396975.1). NCBI lineage: Eukaryota > Metazoa > Chordata > Aves > Piciformes > Bucconidae > Bucco > Bucco capensis. Next base: position 29,894 of record VWZO01000536.1, on the reverse strand, counting down.
TTCCAGTCTGTGGTAATTGGCTGTGCCATTGAGGATCAGAAGAAAATCAAAAGGCGGCTAGAGACTCTGCTCCGAAACTTAGAAAATTCTGAGAAGTCAATCACATTGCTGGAGCATCAGAAATCATCTATTCGACAGTCTTGCAACAGCAAACAGGATTAAACTGTCCTCCTGGCTACTTCTGGCAGATCACAGGATGAGCAAATCTCCATAAAAAGCACACATAAGCTAAGAAGAAACCTCTCTGTACGAGCACACACGTACATACGCACGCACACGCACCAAAGTATCTTTGATTGCAAGGTGGCAATTTAATGGGTTTTGGTAGCATTGGCATTTTCTTTTGGCAATAAGGAATGCTATCAGTTCTCCTGTAGAGTCAGTGCCGCTCTGTTGCAAACTGTAACTGTGCTTCTGCTCAACTGTCAGAAACCATCAAAATCTGGCCTTTCCTCCATTCTCATGAAGTTTTTTTTAGACCAAAGTTGTTTTGTCCTATTGTGAGATTCCAGCTTTTATTCTGCTTTATACATAATGTATGAACCAGACTTTTGGGGACAAAAAATTGTCAATAAATCAAAACCATTAATAAACTGTATATGGTATTTTCATAAACAACACAGTGTCCTATTCTTTACCATTTACAATTTGAATAATTTGGCACTATTTCTAAGTAAATCACAGTACTTTCAAGAGACCGGCAGATACCTTTTTTGTAACTATGAATGAGAAAAGCAACACATCCATCCCGAGGTCACAACCAAGGTTGGAAACGAGCTCCAGCTCTTGCAGTACACCCTTCCACACCTGCCCCGTGAACCGTCCTGCCTCGCACCATCTTGCTGTCATTTGAGGTTGCTGTGTATTTTTTTTTAAAGATAATTTAAAGGGGTACTACATTTTATCAGCTACTACTCTGCAGCTTTGTTTTGCATCATCTGTGAAGCCACAGAGCAAAACAGTTGAATTTTCAATTGGCAGCATATTTATTTCCTGTGTAGGATCTTTGTATGTTTAACATTACTTATTCTTTTGGTGAGTGGGGTTTTTTTTTGGTGTGGGTTTTCCGTTGTTGTTGGTGTGTGTTTTGTTGTTGGTTTGTTTTGTGTTTTCTTTTTCCTTCCACCCTCTCACTCCCTTTAATTTCTGGTCGTCACCATCGTGCTCCATGGCTGTGGGTCAGAAGTTGCAGATTTTAGGGGAAGCCTGGAATTCTGCAACACCTTGTAGCCTGTCAGTCTTGCACTATTATCACCTGAGGGGAGCAGAGGCTCAGCCCTTAGCCTTCTGAACTTGGCTCAGACTAAAGCTCAGCTGGACGGGCTGGAGTGATGACACTGACTGCAGTTTCTGTGGTGGCAGTGGGCTGCCTTGAGCGTTAGAGCCTGAGCATCACACCTGGATGCTCTCAGAGCAGCAGCCCAAGGTGGGAGCTCTTCATGCCAGGCTTCTCCTGCACAAAGAAAGTGCTAGAGCATCATGGCTTTAAACTCCTTGTATGTGCAAGCATGCTGCAGAGGAACTCAGACCTGCACTTCTTGGAAACCTCAGCAGCAATAAGGTTACCATCACTGCATTTTATTCACAGATACAGCACTTCAGGTGAGTGCTTTCAATGCAGTCAAAGTTTCAGCTTGGAGATTGTGAAAAGTTGCTAAGAATTGACAAGATTAATTCTGTAATTCCACTTTAAAAATAACTGGTCTATTTTCATATGTTTTAGATCCTTGTGATCATTAACAAGCAGAGTAAATCTTCTAGCTGTTCAACAGCATTAAACTCCTTGACAATATTACACCATGTGGGTTGTTCTCAGAAACTATGCTGTGAAATAATTAAGTTGAACATGGCTTACTGATGCTTATAATATTCCTTCAGTATTTGGGTTTTAAAGCCATTTTAAGGTTATTCGGACCAAAAGTGCTAAAGTTTTTTTATTTTCTTCTTTTTTTTTTTAGATCCTCTTCATTGTACCAATAGCTAAAAAGTTTTTTTTAATAGCACTTCTACAAGTGTTTTTGTTCTCAAGGACAAATATGATCACAACCTGCAGATCTAATGGCTGTGTTAATAGTGTAGATTAGACCTATTTTGACCTAAGTTACTGTTTTATTTTTTAAATTTTCTGTATTTGCCTTCCACTTTCCTAAATCCTGTGTTATCTGACCAACAGGAGGGCTGCAATACAGCCCTATTTAAGACTGCACAGACATACCTCATCCATTAAAGAGCCCACAGATTTCAACACTCTAATTTTAAACCAAGTGATACTGTCCTTAAAGCTTCTTTCACACAATCTAACACGTTAGACACAGCAAAAGATATCTTTTTTTTTTTTTTACACTGTAGTTTCATACTGAGCACCTTAAACATAAAGTAACTCAAAATAGCTAAATGTAGTTAGCATCATGCACATGATGGAGATCAATGAAAGAACAGATTAAGGTTTTTCACTTTTTTAAACTGCTCTGTTGTAAAAAATCTAAACAGAGCAGGCAGGGCTTAGTTGGCATAAGACAGCTAGGACAACAAAGGTGCAAGAAAAAACAAAGAACTTTTGGTGCCACTATCTCCTGAGCAGTAGAACAAACAGGCTGTGCTCGACTTCTCAGCATAAGCCAGTCTCAGAAACAGGACATTTGTGAGTATGGAATGTTTTCTCAGAGATGCCAGAAAGGACCCAGGTGTTTGCAATGGTAAGTCTCTGGGGCTGGCAGGCAGCAGAAGCTGCATTAAATGGCCACCCAACTTCCTGACACTGAACATGATACAGCTGCACAGTATATAAAACCCCCCACCTAGAATGTCAAAGTTTCACTTCTCTCAGAGTCTTCACTTAATTGTAGGCCCTCCCCTGACCTAAAAATACACTGATCATAAAAATATGAGTTGTCTCACATTTCAAGATTTTTTCCTTGCCTAAAACACTGCTAATAAATTGTTACTGGAGTGTTAAGTAAGCAAAACTACATGCAAGAGGCAGCAGGAATAGATAGATACCTTTCCAGACGCCTGACATACCTGGGTAAAGAGGCAGATTCAGGTGCTGAGTTGTCTTTTACTAAAAAAGAACAAAAGCCCCAAAACCAAAAAAACCCCAACCAACCCAGCCAGCCCCCACCGGTGACTACTTACCTGTTTCTTTTCAGAAATAGCACAGAGAATCTTTGAGGTGTTAGTAATACTCTTCCTATGTCTATAAGCATTCACTTAAACCTTGTCACTGTTTTAACCAGACCAATCATGAAAAATAAAACGACCAGAAATAGCAAAACAGAATCCCTAATTTGAACTGCGTGGTGAAGAAATCAGAGGCAATAGCTCAGAAATAGCATTTCTATTAGATTGAGGTGCCCACATTTGTTCCTTCTAGGGTATCTAATGTCCTGCTTTGGATCCCAGCTATTCCCAACATACGGACTAGAATCACGCACACAAGTTTCTCAAGCCAATTCAGGTTGCATAGCTACAGGATTATAGCAATGTTTTGAAATTTAGTACACTAACAATTTAAAACAACTACAAAAGTAGTGACTTGTATCAGACCAAACAGCAATCAAATAAAACATGTTTAAGCTGCATGATACAACTTAATATCAGTTACAAGACAAGAGCAGAACTAACTAATAGGGATTTTACAGGAACATAATACACAGAATATTCAGTTTTAAACATTTTTCCACTTTATTCACGCACTGAGAGCACTATTTTTCTCCTGGTCCAGATTAATTTCTACTTCTTTTGACCAACTTTAGTTGGTTGTGCAGAACTACACTTATCTTGGTAAGAAAAGAAAGAATACTCCACAAATTCTTTATCAGTATTACCCTACTACTGGAAACCTGAGAATGACTCTAGTTCAGTACTAGGACTCACTTGGCTTTGCAGTGACTCTCACAGAACACTTCCTCAGCATGGAACTGTTTAAAAGTTTCTCTTACAGCACCTTTCATCTATAAGCGTTGATGCATTTTTTCCTCTGTAATTTTGATTACCTGTTTGGATGCTATATTTAACAGAAGTATTTTCTTCTGTTGATACCATTTGTGCATCACAAAGAAAACGTGCACAACTGTTGCTTCCTACAAAAATGTGGTAAGGTAAATTGGATAAAATCAAACTTGTTGGACCATGCTTGCTCTCTGGTCTGTGTACAGTTGGTGTTCAGGTACTGCAACTTCAGCCAAAGGGCTGATTCTATTTAGAAAAGTAGCAGGGGCTTATGTACTGTCCCTGGAATCTGAGCTGCATGCTTGTTCGTTTGCTGTATGACTGAATTCCCACAAGAAGGTTCTGCAGTGCAAATCATTAATTCTGTTGTTAACTGGTACCTATCAACTTGAAAAGTTGACTTAACAGGTTCAAAGTGCATGTTCACTGAGTATTATGCCTGTACTGCTGCATAACCTCCAGGCAGTGCAACATGTTCAGTTGCTCAGTTCCCTTTAGTATAATGTACATCTACAGAAGTGATGCAAAGAAAAACTATGCCAGATATGCTACAGCCCAATAATGGAGGAAAAAAAGTTTTACTGAAGCATAAAAAAATTCTACAGGAAGTCAGACTGACAGTATGGGAATTCAGGCATTTTGACTAAAGAAAATTAAGCATTGCCTTAAGAAACACTGAAAATAAGAAAGCTCCAAAATTGTCTTAAGTAGATTTTTTTTTTAATGAACTGCACAGACACACAAACACAAAAATCCTAGCATGATCAGTCTTACAACATCAAGATTTGTTATTTCCAGTTGAAAATACATCTTCTAGCATTACCACTTTGCATCACTGATGCCCCACTTACTGGGAAAACACCCATTCACTGAATGGACACAACACAGGACTAACAGATGCTTTAGTGTCATACTCTTTAGTGAATGCTTATTTCACTAAGGCATGAACAATTACTTGAGTTTTCTACTAGTGGTAGTGTTATTAGACAAAAGCAAGGAATTTTGGCAAGATTCAGACAATACAGCCAACGAGCTTCTCAAGAGCTATTAACAGATAAAACAGGAGTGCAATTAGCTCAGTCTTGCAGAGCAAAACTTTGTGTCTTGTGGTAGGAACATCTGTTGCTCCTAATCCAAGATGCTGATCTTCCCCAGATGTAACAGAGCTATGTCCTCTCCCATCACAGTCACTGAGATGCACAGAGAAGTGCATTTTTATTACCCACTCTCCACCTGTAGGGTTTTGTAAGTAACCCATATGATATTTTAATGAGAATGCTTTGAGTGCAGACCGAGGTGATATTTGTAATAAAAACTACAAGGGGCAATGTGTGTGCTAAATGTTGAGGCTTGTCTCTTAATCTACAAGGTGAAAGTTAGTCCCAATGAAGTGCAGTGTGAATACCTAAGGATTCCTGCAATATGCAAGTCATCTGGTTTACATCTACACACTAACTCCAGTAGTATAAAAAAAGAAATTTTCAGGCAGCGTACATGCAGAGTACTCTCCAGAAAAATGCTAGTTTGGACACTCTTCATCTCTGTTGTACTGGAGAACAAGCACTGCAAAGTCACAAAGAGTGAGCCACTTCAAGATGGGCCTGACATGAAAACTCAGTTACCCAATGCTGCAAGTATATATTCCTATCTTAAGGTATGTGTACTAAATTTCAACATATCTTAAATTTAGCAGGTCTGTCAAGTTTCCACCTATGAAAATGTCTGAGTTTTCAGTCCTTAAAACAGTGGTTTATAATGACAGACCTTAAATACAAATGGCTTACGTAATAGTAGTGTGTCTACACTATAACATGTAATAGTACACATGGTCATTATAAGTAACAAAGACTTATTTTGCAATACTCTGTACAAAGTCAAACAAGGCAAAAAAGATGTTTCAGACACTTTGTGGTTTTGTTTCTTTTCCAAGAAAAATGAATAAAAAATGTAAAACAGCCAGGCAGACAACAAAATGTAAAAGTTTCCATATTAAAAACAGTTGTCAAAATTCTCCATGCATACACTTTATCCTGCCATCCTGAAGTTATAAGGTGGCCCTATGATGTACAATCGTAAGTCTTATCCTAAGTACCTTTATTTCTTAAATTGCTAAGACAGATAGGATCTGACTCCACTTACACATACATACAGTGATTAAATGCACTTGTTAAAAAATAAACGCCTTTAACCAAGAGAAAATACAGGAAACATTACAGTGAAGAACACACAACTTTGCTGCAAGAGCAATGGGGATCAAGTGCCTTGAAGGCCACCTTCTTCCCAGCAACAGGAGACGCTCTAAGCTTGTCAATGGAACAACAACACTTGGTAGAAAATCTAATACAGTAAACACAAAATAAACAGTTCAGAGTTCTCTAGTATTTGTGCATAACTTGCAACCCACTTCCCTCCCTGCAGACAGTGGGAAAAAGAATACATTTCGGTTTTCATGTTCATTGACTTAGAAACAAAGTCAGTCTGGCTTCCTATATGAATTCACACAGTGAAAAGTCCTTCCTTCAAAAATATACAGGATCACTCGACTCATTTTCATTCTCATACACCATTTAAAAAACTATTAAAATTCTGAATTTTTTTCAAGCAGCATAGGTTGCATTTGTCACTGGCAGGTTTGTTGTAGAAATCCTAGAAATTTAAAATTATATCATACCATACAAAAACATGTAAACAAAATGAATACTTTTTAAAAGGCATGCATGCTCTTAAGAGAGGATTAAAAAGTGTTTAATTTTGGTAAATAAAAGATACTTGCTTAGCATTTTTAAAAGCACCTTAGTGATTTAGGAGCCTAAGTCCAAATAACTTTAATTTAGATTTGGGCTTCTAAATATCTAAACAATTTCTGTAAAATTACTTAAGCACTTTGAAAATTTTTTGCCATGTCTTTGATCTTGCAAAATTAGACTTTCTGTAACTAGCAGCTAACTTTGAGTCTGAGACAATGTTCAAGAAGGCCTCATTTATGTAGTTCAGCCATCAGTTGCATTTGTTTGGATCCTCCATAACTTAGTTTATGGTATCTGTGAAAAATTCTTCCAAATACGGTAAATATTTCATGATGCCACTTTGCAAGTTCCTTTTTCATAGACAACAAAGGATGCAAAAATCAAATTTAAACAGATATATGGTTCTGTTTTGTGTTCCTTCTGAATAGCTATTAGTGTCAAAGACTTTGTTACTTGCTCAACTTATTAGGACTAAGAAAAAGAAACTTAAAAAAACATCCGTAAGCACAGCATTAGGCAAAAAGAAGGAGCATTTTTGGCACCATACATTTGCAATTCTAAGCTTTTAGGCCCAAAATATAGCAGTGGTAGCTGGGAAAGCCTCATCTGAAACACATTTTTAAAGGAAAATATTTTTTGGAAGATATTTTATGATCATTAGGTGATCTCCAAGTATACACCAGAATTTAGCCTAAGTAGTCATACCAAATGTTTATATGTATACCTTAGCACTCATATATATAATAGAAGTACATTGCCCTGACAGAACTGCCAGAATCCCAATTAATGTAGTCAGGCATAAAATGTAGTGTCTGCTTTTTTGCTCTTCATTTATCTTCTTAGAGTCCTAATTAACCAATTCTAACATTTTCTTTGAAATTTAGTTGCAAGGGTGCTACTTTATCTTGGGCCATAGTGTTATGGTCTGTACCTATACTCTTAAGAAATACCTAGTTCATAGCTCTGTAAGTAATTCTTTGGAAGGAGAAGCTTGCCTAATTTACAAAGTGCAAGGGGCAGCTATGGTTCTGTGTTTTGCCACCAGGGGTCTTACTCCACACACCAAAAACCATTGCATCAGCAAGTTTATATAAATCCACCCTCTCTCAGGATCCCATAGGCACTAGATTTGCTAAAGCACTGGTAAAAATACCTCTACAGCTGGCTTTATTCTGTACTCAATTGCACAACTTCATCCCATTCACTGGGATGGGTCTTCTTCCTCCAAAAGTGGTCTACGGTATGCTGCAGTTGCTAAAAGGACTTCTGCTTTTCTTGGTCCTCTGTTTGTTTGGTCTAAGGTTGATGACGTCACCGTTAAGAGTGCTAGAATTTTGGTTGGATTGACTTCCAGCAGCTGTATTAAAAACACCTACAGAATTAAAGATGAGAAATGTATTTGTATTTATTTACTTCTTGCAGCATAATACATTAACACATAACACTTACTAAGGCACAGTAATGCACCTCAAAAGCACACTCTAGTTTATAAAGGCTTTATCTACTCCTGGGTCTTTTTTTTCTCCCAGCTAAATTTGCAGTAGAGCCAGATGGAATTATTAGCCAGGCATATTTAAAGCTGGTATACATCTATGTAATTGAAGAGCAGCACATGCACTCATCTGCATGTGTGTATGCTACTAATTGCACGGTAACAAAGTTATGGTTAGTTGAGTAATATAATAAAAGAAAAACATGACAATTTTAAAGTTAGAAACTCTGCTGAGATAAAGGTAAGAAAAAAACTAAATAAAAAGGGAACGCTTTAAGGAAAATAATGAACTGACTCAAATTCTTTAAAGAAGGACTACAGAAGTGTTCCCTTACAAAGGCAGTTTACAAAGCTCTCCTGATTACATGCTAGATTCTTTCACCATGACTCTCTTGTAAATCTGCACCGAGGTGAGTAACGCTAATACTAATTACATTAAAAAACCCAACAAGCATCCTTTCTCAAGTCCTTACACAATGTTTGTTTGAATGAATTTAATAAAAGGACACTTGCAAACATTAGCTAGAAACTTTAATACATCAGTTTGACACCCTTTTAACTTCAGAGAGTCACAAAGTTATTTTACAGAAGGAAAGGAGACAATATCCCAAGATAGGAAGGTAATAATTAAACCCTGATTCATCTTGTTTTAACAGTATCAGGAAACAGATGAGACCTAAGCTTTCATGGCACAAAATACTGTTTCTGGTTTTTCATTACAGCATACATACCAATTTTGTTACTGCTTGTATGTACTACTTCTGGATCTTCAGCTATTTGTTGCTTAAGCCTTTGAAGATATTTATCAGCCAAATACTTAAAAACTGGAATGTTAAAAAAGAAGGTACATCAGCGTATGCTTAAAAATAATCCCTGTATCAATAATAATACTTCTGTATCAAAATTCTGCATGGTGACAAAAGTACATTCAATACCACAGGCTTAGCACGATCTAGTAAGTGATCCTCTCTTGGCAGGACTGTGTACCTGAGTAGAATCCAGATCAGTCCAGTGTCTACCCAGATTCTACAGTCTGCAGTACCAAAGTCTCACTACTCCTGTAATAAAACTGGCACATATATATTGCCAGATGTTCCAATTCATGCAACTTTGAACTTTTTAAAGTTATGCAGGAACGTAATAGATATATTTTTTGCAAGAAGCCTTAGAATAATTGCAGTCATGTAAATTAAGTCTATTAATAAAACTTGGCAGCAGCATTTTTCTAATTAACTAATGCTACCCTCATTTATATGACAGTATAAAAAGTCTTAACTATTCTGAAAAAAACATACAACTATAGGAGAATTTTCAGAACCTATATGTTACAATAATTTACATCTGTAATTAATAATTTATGTAAAGATGATACAGAAACATTTTACATTTTTTCTTGTAGATTTTTTTCCCTAAGGTGAATGATGTTAACAGAGAAGAAACTATTGAGTTTGCCTCATCAGACAATAAAGTTATCAGAGACTATAATTCATGATTACTCAAGCCTACTGCACAAAAGATAGTGACTGAATTTTATAACAGTACTCTTATAAAATTAAATGTAAACATTAAAACATGGTACTTGGGAACTAGTAAAATATCCCCAGTAGACAAAAAGCTGCAAGAGATCCAATCTTTTAATGTAGTTTATTTAAATATAACTGAACTGTGAAATAGTGTTTTATATAAATTATTAACAATTAACAATTATAAAATGATCCATTCAACAATCTGTATATTGTAATAATTGGACTTCCAACTATAATTTTTTTTAAAAGCTCAGTGCTTAATGACAGTCATTAGGACTAAGCAGCCTGAACACACTGGCATTTCTATATGTTGAACTGGTTGTCCAAGAGAAAGGAAAGATGTACACAAAGAAATGGGCCTAACACACTGATATCAAGTAATTCTAGCTATGTTCAAAGAGTGCTGCTAAGAAATATAAAAAGGATTGCCAACAGCATGCAACAACATGGGAAGTAACACATCAGCTCCAAGCTACAGAGATGTACAGTGCTACAGACAGCAGAGGGCAGGACAGACTCATACTCTGCTGTGTCTCATACCTTCAGTTACATTTAGGTCTTCCTTCACAGATGTTCGGTAGAATCTTAATTTTAGCTTTTTTGCCAGTGCTTCTGCCTCTTCACTGCACAACAGAAAAGACTTTGTAACTATTTTGTATTATTTGTTAGCATTTATTCTAACAGAGAAAATACTTTGTGTTAAATATGGCAAGATAGGTTAAATTCAGTCTAATAATACCTGATCCTTAATTTCTTATAGTATTTCCACTACAAAACAAGGTCTTTTACTTGCAGTTTCTTTGACCAAAAGTAATTGCTTTTCAATATTTGTTCACTTCATTGACTAAAATTTACCAAGGGTTCAAAGAGAGGTGTCAGTGAAACCAAAAGAAGGAAGCTGTAATTAACACTAGAATTAGAACAATTACCACTGCAAAGTCAAAACAAGAACAAAAAAAGTAATCCTTTTTTAATGAAGCAGTAGACTATGCANCATTTTACTATCTATTATTACTCCCAGATCTCTCTCAGCTGTGCTGCATTTCAGTCTAACATTCCCCAGAAAGTAGGTGGTTTTTGGGTTACCCCTCCCCAAGTGTAAAACCCAGCACTTACTCCTGTTAAATTCCATTTGATTTGTGACTGCCCAGTTCTCTAACCTATCCAAATCTCTCTGGAGAGCCTCACATCCTCCAACGGAGTCCACAGCACTCCCCAATGCAGAGATGACATCAAGAATGAAAATTTCACCAAGGGAAATCATGTCATCAGAAAGATGACGTTACTGAGGCAGACGAAATATTCTGAGAACAAAACCTAAGTGACATACCATGAATAAAGGAGGAGTTCAAATGCAATTTTGCTTTTCCTTTGAATAATCCTCAGTATTCTTTGTAGAGGGAGTAGAAGCTGATTTATGGCATCAATAATAGCAAACAGAGAACAAAGAAAGCCAGTGCAGGAAACAACAAAAAGAAGAAATAATTTAAATTTCTCAGGAAGATGGTAGAAATAAAGAAATGGAGAATGACTGACTTCAGCATTCAGTACTTTTTACATGATATGCTGTGGTAAATAAAAGTTAGCATTTAGTAAGCTGATTTTATGGAAAGAATTAAATCAGTCATATATACAAAGGCGGAACAAACTGACAGTAAAACTTGCGAAGAAAAATATAGTGAAGAATGATCAGCACCATGCAGTTGGAGAATATTACAAGGTACAGATTTCTACAGTTAGAATGTTTTGATTAAAATGAGCAATAAAAACAAATTAAAGAAAAGCAAAGCAAAGAATATTAAGATACTTTTTCAAACAACCTGTTTAATATCTCTTAACGATTTTAGCAAGCATGCACTAGCCGAACTAGACAACGTAACTTCACTGGCACACAGCACAGTTTGACAGTAACTGTAAATTTTACTGGACAGAAAATTTACCGTTTTAGAATTTCTGATTAAAGAAAAAATTTAAAAGACAATAATTAAAAAAATATCATGGCACAACCAAACTCTTCATGTTATTCCTCTGTTTTTTTGGTTGACACGTCAGAAGGCACGAAGTAAACAGAAAGCCCCTGGCTTTGCAAGCACATCTGCCCAAGTGACTACATTCATGCAGCAGTACCTGTCACCTACACTTCTAGGGCATGTTTTGATGCAGGGTATAGGTTTGACAACACAGATATTCTAAGTCTTCCTCAGTAACTGCCACAAATTTTTTTTTTTTAAAACATGTATACACAGGGCATATACTGTTTTTTAGAAACAGTGAGAGTAAAATAAAGCTCTTACTTCTTTATGCAAGAGTCATCAAGAAGATCAATCTTATTCTGCACAAGAACTGTGGGAATGTCTCCAACTTCAGTCACAACTTTTTCCTTCCAGGTTGGGATTGCTTTGAAGGACTCTCTGTCAGTTGTAGAAAACACAAGAACACAAGCCTGGGCTCCTAAGAATATACAAATCAATTACAAGTACAAATAAATACAAATAAACTAATAAGAATTAAACAAAGAACCACCATATAAAATGTATTTCAAACATGGTTTTCAAGTTTCTCCCATGTACATGCATTTCTACCACCAGCTTGTGTCAAACCAATGGTCACGTATTCCCCAAACAAAACCAGACTGCCATATTATTTTGATCACGATATCCATTCTTCAGGATGGCTACAGGTCTGTTGCCTTTCAAGCTACTTCTAGCATGGGAATGTGGAAAGGTTGGAAAAGGGGAAAGGAAGGTTAGCTTTATTGCTCACTGTTTTACAGCTCTTAATAGAGCCCAGAAGGCGACTATGTTTCCATGGGCAGTATTGGTAAAGCACACCTCATGTAATTCTTCATGCTACAGTAATTTGGATTTTAGAAAGCAGAAAACTTAAAATCTTTTCAGAGGAAACTGTGATTATTTCAAGTAAATTTTTAATAGCTTTTTGGAGAAAATGTGTGTACGTCTATAATTCATACTCATTCTATCACAGCACTATGATAAATCATACACAATGTTTTGCAATGGCATGAAAAAATTTTTCATCAGTATGAATTTTCTTTTATCTCAGAGTTTCCCCCATCCCTGTATTCTGTCTTTGTATTTCTTTTGACACAGAGCACTCAAGTTTCAGTTTATTTAACTTTTCAAAGCCAAGTTCAGTCTATCATTATGAAAGTTTTGCTACACTCTTTTACATTCTTTCACATGTAATTAAGACTCCTCTGGTACAGTTTTATACAGAGTAATAAGAACTACCCTAAGAATTTCCAATCTAGTTGTACCAATAAAAAAGTAGCAAGGTAGTCTTCCATAATTTTCCCTATTACTTGCATTCTAAAATTTTGTTTGCTTTCACAAATGTCCACACCATATTCTAATGTATGCAATTTCTCTGATGTAATTCCTCTTAGAATCCTCCAACATAGGTGTAAAATTAATTATTCTTTCCAAAGCAGGTTACTTTGCATTTGTCAATGCTGAATTTAACCTATTGTCTCACCGTCTAGCTTAAAAAAGCCTCTTAAGTTCTTTGCTCTACTGGAGATCAGAATGTTTATAAAAAGACTCTCACCATCTGTAAACAAGCTCATTCATTTTTAAGACTAAGAAATCCACTGTGAAGTTTCCACTCTGAGGCAGTTTCACTTCATCTCTCTCCTTCCACCCATTCCTTCTGAATGCTAAAACATGGAGATAACTTGGTAATAGTAAGTTTAGAGGGAAAAGTCCTAGAACGTGTTAAGTAAAAAGGGGGTGACTTAGAGTATTAGACCTCCTTATTCAGTTTAGAATTTAGATATAATACATGCAGAATGCAATGGTCAAGGACAGTAAAAATAACTCAGCTTGGCCACATTGCTTTTTAAAGAAAATTATGATAGGCTCTAATTAAGAATCAAATGGAAATATTTTTGAGGACTTGCCAAATTCTGACATTTAAAGGTTCTTACCAGGAAGTCAACATACAATAGTAAACAGAAGTGTCTTTCCTCATCATGCGATATCCTTGTGTATTGACAATGACAAATTCTATACATATATTCTACATATAATTGTGTATTTCCAAATGCTTGCTGAAGGTTTTGATAATTGGATTGTTAGAAATACGAGAATGCACTAATCTAATCCAGTAACGCTGCAAAATGCTTATATAAGAAGAGAAGAACAAAAGGAGTAGTTTTCTCATGCTCAACTCAAAATAATATCAAATGTGATCTTTCTGGGAAAAAAACACAAAAACCAAAAACAACCAAAACAAAACCCCACAAGGAAAAAAGACAGAAAACCAAAACCCATATATCCATCATGCTGTCTAGAAGGTATATCCACGTGTCATGGGATAATTTAAAATTCAAGAAAAAGGAGTGTACGTCATATTCCCTTTTGAACTTTTGAATTTGGACATGGACACTGTTTCTTTAAGAAGACTTAGTGGCTGAACTCTTTCCCCTTTTTCGCCCACGAAAGAATTTGCCGGGAGGAGCCGAGAGAAACTGATAAGAAAGAAAAATGAAACCCCGCACCTGCGCAGATGTAAACCATCACCGCGGCGTCTCTGGACGGGGTGGCAAGGGTTGTAACCCTGAGACATCATTCAAGAGAGACAGTCGGCAGCAAATCACGGACTGCGCGGAGGGATGATGTATTTTTGTGTATATAAGAGGGGAGTGAAAGTTCGCTTCCTCTTCCTGTTCCTGTTCTCTCTCAGATCGGCTGTGCTTGGTTCGGCTCTTCCCCCCCCCCCCTTTTTAAGAGAAAAAGGGGGGCCTCTGGCATTCTTGAAATTCCTCTGGATTTCTTGAAGGTAGTGGGGGAGCGATAAGGAGGGTGGATGTTTGGAAGCCTGCCAGCTTTTGCCGGCAAGGTCAGACATTGTGGTTACCAGAAAGGGGGAAGGGCTGAAAGCAGACTTTGAACTAACCACCTTATTTTTCTTTATTGTTTATCTCTTTCATACTGTTGTACCATTTAAATATAGATAAAGCTATTCTTGGAAATTCACTATCTGCGTGCCTGGTGTTCTTATTTCAATTTTGCTGTCCCCGAACACAGCCAGTCCAGAGGGCTGTGGGGAGAGGGGGGCCTTGGAGACCCTTCTCACAAGATTGTCCTCTTGACCCTAGTAATCCTCAGTTATTTTGGTCAAACCAGGACACCACGAGATGACCATGTCCTGTTTCACAGCAGCATCTTCAGTACAAAGACCTTGAAAGCAGAGATCTAACTGCACTATGCTGGGCACAAGTCATGAGTAAGATTTCAAGATACTCAAGATATGTGATAAGAGAGGCCTGTAAGTGTACTTTGAAGATCTTATGAACACTTAATATTTTAGGAGATCAGTCCTAGTAATTTGGAGGAAAAAACTGTTGGCTTGGAACAACTGAGATGAACAAAGCACACGAGAACCGAAGGCCAGGAGAATAAAAAGGAAGCTCCAAGAGCATCAAGTACTACCTTCTAAAATTCACATGCTCAACTTGTCAGCTGTAAAACAACGGAATGATCTATTTCCACATAAGTATAAAAAGAAATAGAAAAAGAAGTATCTTTCTCTGAAGAAATGGTAATCATCAGTTATGGGTGACAATCAGAAATATTACAGAAACACCCCAAACTAGTAGATGCCAAACACAATAATGAAACATAATAAGGTCAGAGGACTACACCACCCTGTAACAGCATGACCTATTATCTCTAAATGAGGTAATTTTTCTAAGATTTTATACCATAGTGATAGATTTTTCCCAGCCATCAGGTAACTAGTTTGACAAGAACTGAATGATGGACTCTTTACCAAGTCATTCATGTCTTTCACAACCATTGTTAAATTATGTACAAAGAAAGTCTAAGTATGCAATTTGTAACCTATCTTTATATGACTGAATAACATGGTTTCCATTTTATGAAGTAAATACTCTTGTTTATTACTCCATTATATTAATGTGTTCAAGCCAGTCTGTGCTAACAATGGTACTGCTGTGCCTAGTAAACTATATTTCTAGGATGACTGATTATTCTTTTCCCCCTTTGGATTAATTTCTAAGTGCATCAGCCATAGTTTTTGCAACATATACAAATATATGTCTTACAGAAGTAAGAAAACACTTTTAGAGGGAGAAAGATTGTCTGAATGGCTATGTTTCGTGCAGTTTCTGTGCAGGTGTTTGCCTCTCTTAAAAAGGCACTACTGAGCCTTTTTAAAAGGCACTACAGAGCTTCCTACATATGACAACTGGATCTTACATGAAGGGGGAAAGCACTTAAGAACTGGAAAAGGTGAATGAAAAATGCTTTGTACTCCCCCCAAAATAAAATTCTTAATATACAGATAGGAAAATATCTTAAGAGATGTGCAGACCAAAACTTGCCAAATAACAAATATGGTATTTTCACCTCTATAGTAGGCCTTAGTTATTGCATCAAATTCCTCTTGACCTGCAGTGTCCCATAACATTAGCCTGATATCTTCATCATTTACTCTGAAATAAACAACATGTTTATTACATGGTTATTACATTTTGTATTAAATGCAATGAACAAGTACAATTGAATAGAACTGACACAGAAATATTTCTACATCTATACTGTAAGAGTAATTAAGTTAAAACGTAAATTAATTTGAATATAATGTAACTTAATATTGATAATGGTTCACCTCTATAACATGCTATGGCAGCAGTCCCTCAATTACATTACATGCTCTTTCCTGACAATCCATATTACATTTTCCTCTTCCTTTCCTCCTCTTCCTCTACACTTCCCTCTATGAGGAAAAATAATATACACTTCAAACGAAAATTTAGGTGCCTGAGTAATGGTCTTTTTCATCAGCTTACAAAATTTATAGAGTTTTCCTACTTTCAATACCATAGTATTTTCCATTTTATCAAACACAATTGGGTATTATCTGCTTATATTACATAAAGACACTAAATCTATAGCATATTTAATATTTTTTGGTATTTAAATCTATATTGACTAATAAATTTATGTAATTGTTTTGTGATAAGCACTTCCACTTCCTACACAATTAAAAAAAAATCAAGAGGTGGTAAAATACAAAGTAAACTTCTCAAAAAGCTTAGTATGATAAAGGTTAAAAATTCTACTTTGCTTTTGATTTATAATTCTAAATCCTGTATGCAAAAACAGAGTAATAGAATTTTAGCCCATTGTGCAAGAGAGAAAAAAAGCTGCATTTTCTGTGCTCTGGATGCAGCAAGCCTTGTTTCAAGCCTTTCTAAATCTTAGGACAACAACAGAACAAAGAAATAGAGGGAAAGGTAAAAAATGACAGTATGGCATCTGTTTTAATACATACTGAATTTGTCTTTCCAGGAAATCTACACCAATAGTTTTCTTGTAGTCTTTTGTAAAAATCCCCTTGCAATATCGCTGAATCATACTGGATTTTCCAACAGCTCCATTTCCTACTACCACCACCTTGATAGCCACCTCCATATCTTCCTCCAACATCTTTGCAGCTCAAGTGACTCTCTAGCTTATTCAGGAAACTATCGATTTTAAGTAGCTGTGTTCATAAAAATACTGTGAAGACAAAGCAAGAGGAAATATGATCACACATCAGGACTCACAAAGACTACAATTTATTTTAAGCTCTGCCACACACTGCTTAAGTAACCTCAGGCACATTATTCAGCCAGCCCATACTTTAATTTGCCACTTACTAACTGGATTGATATAACTGTTCATAAAATATATCCTTCCAACACACAAATGTATTGTCATATGTTGATTACATTTCTCATGCTCCACTGCCAACATACACAAGATGCTCAATGGACCAACCTAACACAGAGCATGAGTCTGAAGTATGAGTCTCTAGCTACTGTTTTCTCATACCTAGTTCAGATATCATCACCTNGTGGAGCTCTCCCTGGATCTTCGTTTGCGAAGCCTAGCCACGACGACGACGACGACGACCTAACACTAGCACTGATACTTAGAAGATATAAGCCTATGTAATTCTGTGACTATATCCCTTACTTCTGTTCTTATGAACTCGTCTGAGGAAGTCAATAAAAACCATAATCAAAGAAATATGTGCGCTCTTATTGATTTTTGGTATGTAAATCAAAACACTAGATGTATAATTATTACTTGGTAATTCTGAAGGTAAAGCATTTTCCAAAGATTTATTTTTTAAAACAAGAAATTTAATAATGGGATTGTCTTAAAACCTTTTGTAAATGTTTAACCTTTTACATAATTTATCAATATTCAATACACAAGTTATTTACAATTAAGAAGTCTATATTATAAGTATAGACTTTTTAATTAACTATAAGTGAGACCATAATCTCACATTACACAGCCACTGAAGGGGAGCCACCTGATTTCTTTTCCATTTAATTTTGCCCCTGTATATCCAACATTAACTAGAGACTCAGCCAAGCTTCCGAAGTACACGGACAAAGTTCACAGCAGATGCAGTCACAGAGATTTTTATATTAACTAAAATTCCAATGTGAAAAAACAGAAAATAATTTATTTATCTTACTGTGAAGTTATTTCATTCAAGTTTTCGGCTGGTTTTTTTGCTGTTTGGTTGAGGATATGCATGTTTGTTTTTTTAATAAGGAAGAAACAGAGGCACACATAAAAGCTGAGCTTCCCCGCGTTGTGCTGTGCCGGGATATAGCATCACGGTAAGACTTTGCAGAGCAGCTCATCTCCTCTCCAGAGTTAAGTCAACTCTCCTTCCAAAGGAGGGGAAAACACACCGATTTAAAAGGCTTTGCTCATCACCACACACACGGTGCTGGGCTATTCGATACCCTCGCTCCGGCCCAACCAGGTAGATAATGTTTCTGGATTGCTTTTGGTTGCGTTACATGTTAGCATATGTACATTTTTATTGGGTATTCGGCGAGCACGGCTGGATTGCCGCTAGGTCGTCCCCCAGGAATCCGGATGGCCATTTTAAGCGAGGACCTACACCCGGCGGAGGCAGCCGTTCGGTGGTCTCCGTGCAGCGCAGCCGCCGCGCCCGAGCTGAGGGCGAAGGCTCGGCCAACCGCTCTGGTCCCCCGTCCGCAGATCCGGCCCCCTCTGGCGCCCGCCCCACCGTCTCCCCAGCCCCGCTCCCCACCAGCCCGCCCGGCCTGCAGCACCCTACTGCCTCGGGGCGCCCCCAGCAGTTGCCTCGGGCCTCGCTTCCCACCCGCCCGCAGCCCCTCTCACCAACCCCTCTCAGGAACGGGGCGGGCGGCGCTCCTTCAGAAGGCACGGCGACGGCTCCACCTCAGCGACAGCGAGGGACGGAGGGAGGGAGGCAGGGAAGGCGAAAAGGAGAGAAGGCGAGAGGAAACCACTCGCTGGGGCCGACCCAAACCGGACGTACATCCCGGCTGCCTCGCCCGGAAACGCCGTCAGGATCAGGGGTGCCGCTCGGAATGGAGCTCGCCCGCTGCCTCCGCCCCCGTGGTGGCGGCCCCCGGGACGGGGAGGTGCCGGTTGGGACGCAGGAGGCAGGAGGAAGACGTGCGTCGGGCGCTGATGAGCAGGCGTGTGCAAGCACGGGGGTGTGACTGGCCAGGAGACCCTCCGGTGGTGTTGGGCGTGGGAGTTGTTGATTGCCGGAGTCGGTGGGGAAAGGAGGTGAGAACTGCTTGCCTAGCAGCGAGAGGTTTTCATCTGGGTTCTTGTGAAAGGTGCAGGCAACGCCGATCTTGTTGGGCTTCAGATGCACTCACCCCTGCTCCGCTCCCTACCTGACGGGAGTCTTCTCATCTTCCATGGAAAACAGAACCGTATGTGACCATCTGTGGGCTTTCTTCAGGTTATCACTGAAGGCAGCTGCTGTTCCTGGTGTGGCTGCGCCAGCTCTCAGTCCATCACCACCGCATATGGTCTGCCAGCTCCTACACTTTATATAACAGAATATAATAGGTTTTAGTGTAACTGTAGACATGACAGACCTGAAGATGTTCGGATACCACCTGCCTTAAAATCGTTTACCTTGTGCACAAGCTAATACACACAGGGTCTCAATATTTCTTTATTAAAGGATTGCAGAGAGCATATACATCACACTACATGACTAGCAATAATCCACATTAGGTTTACATTCATTGATTAGTAATTAAGCCATTGTTTGTTATTGGTCCCTTGGTCATCATATTTGCACCAAAAGTGTATGGTGCTTCTACCCATGCCCAGAAAGGGGTGGGTTTAAGTGGGTCAGGGGTTTTTTTTGCAATCTCTGACTCAATCTCCTTCTGTAATCTTTACCCGAGTTTCCTTTCTGCAGTTCATCCTGGCAGCATTTCAGTTTCACAGTTTTGCTGGGGCAAGACATTCTTTCCAGGGATTTGGTGGTCGTTGGCTATTTACATTGTCTGATACTGCTCAAACTAATCATCCTTAAACAAGGTTATTTATTTCTCAGACATCAATATTGCAAAGCACTTCTCTGGTACTGGGATGGCTGCTTTTAATAACCCCTCCCCCCCCAGCACTCCTGCTGCTCAAGTATGGCTGAGCAACACTCAGGTATAACCAAGTTCGGGTTGCTGAAAGGTGCCTTACACAACAGAGGTCTCTTTATCCCTGTCTTGTGCTTCCCAAGGCTAGGTTTTCACAGAAGTCAATCAGTGTTTCTTATGCCTAAATACCTTTTGGATTAGCATATTTGCAGCTGCACCTCAGGAGAACAGTTAAATTTTACATGTTTTTTTATTCTGAAATTTATGCTATTGTTTTTTTAATGTTCACCCTAGCTGCTAGTCTCAGAGTCTGTGATGCCAGGGCTTGGATGTGTCAGAAGGCCTTAAATTAGAAAGCTCTCCCATTAACTCTTAAGACAAATTTGTTATTTGCTTAATACCAAAGTAATTATGTCAGAGATGCTCCTTATTTTACTTCTCAGGTTCCATCAGTCCCAGGCATGGCTGGGATTCATCTCACCTAATACCTATTTTTGAACATTTGTATAGTATGGTTTACCTTCAGATAACTGTCAAGTATCCTAGGTGAACTCCTCCCTCAGTACCCTCCATTGCCTGGAAAGGGAGCCTGTGGCCACAGCTGTATAAGACTCGAGGAGACATATCCTATCCTAAGTGCCCTAATTTAGGCAGTAAGTTAGTGACTGCTGTAAATAATTCTAATTTTTAATTTTCTGTTCTTTAGATTCATTATATCAGTTAATGTTTTTATGAGTGTAAGGCTAGAACTTGTACTATCACCTGTCTGCCATACTGGCAATGTGAAGCTACTTCTTTGTGAAACCCCAATAATTCAGCAAGGCTAAACCAGCAGGACTTATGGGTATAACGAGAGCGCTTAAGGAAACCTTTCTTACCATGGCCCACAAAGGAAAGAGAAAAATGGAGGAACTAATACATTCACAGATTTCAAGGCTTTAGAATGTATGTGATTTGATGACTCATGATGAGATCACCCAGCAAAGTGACTTTTTTGCAACTAAAACATTGTATCTATTTCCAATTTATGTAAATTAAAATACCAGTCCCTGAATCTTGCTACATCATTTCACAGAGTTTGACTAACACCTACTCTTGGATATATATTCCATTTTCAGGTACCAGAATGTACTAATGAAATCAGCTGTGAAATTTCTCTTCAGAAAACTGGATATTCCAAGCCCTGAAAGACACCTATCATAATGCTATATTTTCTGCATCTAGATCACTTTCTGTGACACTCCTTTGAACATTTTCCAGTATTTTGATATAAGGAGATACACCAATTTAAGAAGTAAATTATACCAAATTAGTGTTGTAGTAGTAGAAGTATTGAGGTAAGGCAACTTCCTACCTTCTACTTTGTATTCCCATCCACAGACCCCCAAGAGGTCATGCTAATCCCCTTTCCCATGCCATATCATCAGGGTCTCCTATTCAGTTTTCTGTATGTTCTCCTGTGATTACTGTTTTCCAAGGCACATTTTAATGTGAGTATATAGCCCATATTATTTTTTTACCCAGATGTATTATGGTGCAACTAGCTGCAATTGAATTATTTTGTTTCACTGCAAGGCCTGGAAATCAGTGGAGTTGAAGAAGGTGAGTAACCTAGAAAACTGTTAACCTGTATATGTACATACATTCATAGGTACCTTAAAGTACGTGCACGTATGTTGACTGAAATATCTTGTGAAAATGCATTTTTTTTACTTCTGTGTATTTTGCAACTCAACATTTTGACAGCATTTATGGGAAAAATTAAGCACACAGAATATAAACAAGATACAAGGAAGATGACAACAATCCTGTAAATTAAAAAGATTGCAATTAACTGATTTCTTAAAACTGTGAAATGTCTAATAGAAAAAATATTGGCACCAATCATTACTAAGGGGAAATTAGCTGGCTACTCAATAGGATAAAGTCAAAAGATCTGAGAAGGTCAGAGGAATGCAGAAGCTTCTGTTGCTGTAGTCTTGAGAATGCCTTAAGAAAATGCGTGCAATTAATTTAAAAAAAAAGCTACCCAGAGACCTAAGCTGTGAAGAGTTTTTCATGCTATCCTCTGTCGTTTTTAAGTGCTGTTCAGCCTTTTTGCAGAGCTGTATTTTAATCCTTGTGTGAAATGTTCCTATGATGTGCAAATCCTTCCTAATGATACACAAATGCTGTTCAGAAACTAGAATCACCAGAATGCCCTAAGTTATAGTTAAATGAGGTCATTCTCAGAGGCAGTTATGGGTTTTGCAAAGAGAATAATTTGCTTCATTTCTTTGTAGATACATTGTCATTCATCAATATTTAGTTTCCCCCACATTTTTCAACTTCTTGTTTGAGTCACTGATGGCTTTTTAGGAATTAAGTGATTTGAGAAATACCTCATGTGACCTTGTCTATCTTGTGGCCCAATTTTGGCAGTCAGTAAGATGTACTTACCAGTGCAATAGCATTTGAAACATGTAGTGGTAGGAATTGGAGAAAAAAGCACATACACATGTGAATTCCTGTAGTTAGGCATGTAATGTATTTGCCTTGTTGCCAGATTTTTATTATTTGAGAAATTTTACAGAGTCTGGAATAATTCATAATTGTCACATTAGTAGCAGTGGAAAAAATCAGCCTTGTGTACCATGAGTCATATGTGTGCAAACTATTTTTGAAGTTGACATCTTATGTGAGACTGATGTAACCTTATTTTAAACCTCCCCTGTTAATTTACTGTGTTGAGTAGTGAGCATCTCTGTATCCTTATTTTTGGAAACGTTAGTTTTCCACATTACGAATTTTGCTGTGCTTTTGTTGTTTTGTGACCTTAATCATAGACATGCACAGAGGAAGAAGATGAAAGATGAAGGTCCAAGAGAAATCTTGCAGCAGGGCCCTCCACACGCACCCTCAGGCTCTGCAACGTCTGCCCCCCACACAGAGGCTAGCTACCTGAGCTGAAGACCAGCTCTGGTATGGGGCAGCATGTAAGCTGAGATCAGGCTGCTGGAAACACAGAGAGTGGTGAGATGCTTCTTTTGAGAGTCTCTTCTTTGCCTGGGAGCTTCATTTAAGCTCAGGGCCTCGACCTTTGTTCCCACCCAAGCCACATTGGAGATGTGCCTGTGTCTGGCCCTGATCCTATCTTTTGACGACCTCAGACCTGCCTTGTCACTGGAGCCTTGCCTGGGCTGTGATTAACCCTGGTTACTGTCACTGGACCTGTCCTGCGCTCCTTGCTCAGGCATGATGGGACCATCCCTTTGCTGGTGAGGATGGTGCCTTTCCACCTTGCTGTCACCCCAGCCCCTGGCTGGCTTTCCCTGCAGAGCAGACTGCTTTGTGCTTCTCACAAACAATTGAGGGAAGTAATTATTTTTTCGCTTCAGACTTTTATCCTTTTTTACTTGTATGATTTGTTGGAGTTTTTGCTCCACTGTTTAGATGCATCAAGATTTTATATTGGGTTAGGACTGAGAATATATATAGCTAACTGATTTTAGGAAAATAATCAAAATCATTCATAAATTAGAATTATATAAAAGATTTGTGGTCTATGAGTAAAGTATGTCTTCTAGTACTTTTGGAAGTATCTGTCCAAGAAATTAGAAATCATGATGGAGGGAAAAAAACCTGAAACCCATGAAAATTTAAGTCACTCCTGAACATCAGCTCAAAGACTTACTTTTCCTGTTTTTTCTTTTACATTCATACATTGCTTATTTATTTTATAAGCCTGGTTAGAGCAGAGACAGGGTTAGAGGTCTTCCCTCAGTATTCATTTCAGATGTTCATGTGCATTGCTAGATTACTACAAATCTCAGGAAAGCTCACAAATGCCTGTTGGAGTCAGATATCTAACTTAAAATTTCAGTGGAAAATAAATATTGACAAAATTGATGTCAACTAAAATGTCACTGAAAAGAGGAGGAAATTATTGCATAGCTTTTCACTGTGAGGCATGGTAACCTGCTAGAGCACAGCAGCTTTCCTTACACGAGTACGTTGCCTATAGCTCCTGTCAACAGAGAGATTGACTTTCTTTGCCAGTGGCACTGGTGAAATGAATACATCTCAGGCTTAACTTCCTAGTGGCATAGTGAGTCACTGAACTTCTGCTAAATTAGCAGACCACAGCTTCAGAAGAAGCCATAACTAACTGATATGTGGAAACCCACATATTATTTATCCACAGTTATTTTGACTGACATGTCAATAACTTGGACTGAAAAGATAATCCCTCCTCTGATATCAGTTGGGTTAGGAATAGTATGTAGCCAAGTATAACTATATAGTTATCTTGCTAGATTAGAGATTAGTATATGGCCGAGAATAACTATATAGTTGTTTTGCTAGATTAGAAATGACATTTCTCTATCTTGAAAATGTGAGGGTTTGTATATGTAAGTATGACCAGATCCAAATTCCTAGCAGTACTGTTCATTTGGAGATACACTGTGCTTCCTAACTTTTCCTAAGATCACAGGAACACAGCATCCAGATGATACTGCTTATCTCCACTACTAAAAAATTCATCTTTGTAAATTCTACTGTCAGAAAATTGAAAAAAACCAACCCTATTCTTCAAGCCCAAGTTGTATTTTGAGACCCCACTATTAGCTAAACCCGTTTCTTCTGACACAGCATCCATTACATGAGGTGTCTGCCCCATTTGGTCCCAGCAAGAAAATGAAAGCCTTGTATTTTTTCCCCACTCTTGCTCCCTGAGTGTAATGAGAGTTTTGGTTTTATTGTTGTATTACTTTTCAAGCATCCCCCCCCCCCCAGAAAGGCTAATGAAACTCAGTAAATTCCAGCATGGGTCTGGAAAGCCTGAACAGTTAGGATAACTAATCTACTTTTGGGTCTGTGTTGTAGAGCTTTACTGCAGTAAAACCTTCAGTAATAAAAGCAAAACCATGTTACGCTCCATAAATAAATCTTGTCAAAAATCAGTTTAGTTCTTCAGGAAAAGACTTCTAAGTGGGCAGTTCTAACATACTGAATATCTCCACTCCTCCCAAAGGAAGAATAAAAGTAAAGTGCACTAGCCAAATGGCAAGGACCAAAAGCGCAGTATATCTCATTATATGAGGTTTTTGAAAGGTGACTGGGAGACTAGGGAATGCATTTTTAGCCTAGAGTGGCAGGAGAAAATTTAAAAATGGCTCTATTAAATGTTCTCACTAGCTTAATTAAGAGACATGTAACAAAGCAATTAATCTGGCTGGCTTTCGTTGCCAATGGCAATAGTAAGTCTAAAAAGAATAAAAAAGAAAAAAGGAAATATTACATCTACACGTTGTGTGGGAACAAGCTGTAGCATAAAGCTATGGCATCCTCTGTATGGATTTTCAATTTTTACCTTGAAATTTCATGTGTGGAAAATTGAAAATACTATTTTTGGTGACTACTTTAGACTTAGAACTTTGCGACTTTATCTTGCAATCACAATAATTTTTGTTTTGCTTGTTTTTATGCCTGTTTAATGATACTTGATGCCTTCAAGTAAATATCAATCTTCCTTTGAAACCTTTTTGTGCTTCCAGAGCTTGTATTCTTGCTTGTCACTTAGACACCACTCCCTAAGTATACTCAGTAACAGTATTGGCTGTCTTTTCACAATGGTTATATGTAAAGAAGAATCTCTTAAAACTGAAACAAAATATTTGCATCACTTTAAAGACCAGTAAAAGTGTTTAAAATAGTTCAAGGAAGTTAAGGCAGGTTGTGACATGCCTGTAAAGAAAGAAATCAATGAGTTACATTATATGATAGATTAAAATGAAGGAATTACTCTGCTGGAGGTGGACTTAGGAAAGTGGTGTAGGTAAACTTAACTTGAATGGGAAGGTTCAAATCAGTTAGAAAAGTTTGATTTTCAGTATCACAAAGCAGAAGGGAAAATATGGAACCTGAAAAATCTCTTTAACATTGACTCTTTGTCCTAACGATGTTTAAGATAGAGTTTATATATTAAGGTAAAATAGATTCAGATTGTCAAATGTAACTATCAATTGTAAAATGACCAATTTAAAAAAAAATACAAAAATATTACAGAAATGCAAAAAAAATATTACAGATATGCTAATAAAGTTATTCCATTGACAAACCCCTTTTTGTTATGTTTCGTAGTGTCAGTGAATGAAGATTTTGTTATATTTTTCCTTGATGTTAAAATAAACTGAGGACTGGTAAAAATGAATCATAGAATGGCCAGGTTGGAAGGGACCTTAAAGATCATCTAGTTCCAACCTCCCCTGCCATGGGCAGGGATGCCACACGCTAGACCAGGTTGCCCAGGGCCACATCCAGCCTGGCCTTGAACACTGCCAGGGATGGGGCATCCACAACCTCTATGGGTAAGAAGAATACTCCTCCATGTCAACGTCCAGAAATCTATGGGGCCAGATGGGATTCATCCTAGAATCCCGAGAGAGCTGGCAGGGGTGCTCACCAGGCCACTCTCCATCATTTATCAGCAGTCCTGGCTGACTGGAGAGGTCCCAACTGATTGGAAGAAAGCAAAAATGTGAACTTGTGGTCTGGGGTGATGACTGTTACTGAAATTCCATTCCCTATGCCCACCAAAAAAAACTGACAAAAGAATCTGAACTACCTTGAGCTGAACAGACATGAAAAGGACTTGTGCTTACCAAATTCAGTGAAGCTTGATCCAACTTTCACAATGCAAAAGACAGAGACTAGGGGTTTGGTTTCATTTGGAGTAGAAAATCTCAAGCTTGCTTCCTATATCTCTAAAATAATACACATCAGCTGTGATTTCAAGCTGTGTCTATGTAACGTCATTTCTTTGCAGTCCATCTGCAGAGTACTTCATATGTACACTGCACAAAAGCAAAAGTGGGTGGGCATCCAGTTTAAATTTACCACGTTGACTACCTTTGTACTCAGCAGAAATAGCGAGGACTCCTGGAGGGTAATTTGCCTTAGGATAAAGTACATATCAAAAGTACACTGGAGATCTCTTGCTCTCTTAGAACTCTCTCTCTTCCTCTCTCTCTCCAGTTAACCACTGAGGCAGCCAAGTCAATTAGCTTAGATTAGACATTTAACCTTTAGATGGCTAAATTTAGTGAAACTAATTAACAACAAAATTCCGTTTCAGAAATTATCATCACTGCTGCAAAAAAATCCTACTGCAAAAGATGACCTCATGAAATATTATCCTGCTGACTGCTTTGTCCAGTGTAACAGAACAAAAATGCTTGTAAAAACCAAATAGTCACTGTTGTGGGCTATCTACTCAGTAAACTGTACACACGCATCGGAACTAATGACCTGTGCTGGATCTGCTAAAAATGCCAAGGGCTGAATCACAGCAGTATGAGCAAATTGAGTGGTAGGAATTGGCTTGATAATTGTGTTTGATACCAAACAGAAACCATGGATTGGATTCTTCAATAAACTACTGAGGTTAATAGTCCAGTAAATTTCAGAAATAAGTGCACATTGGTTGTCATGGTCCCTGTTTTGATTTGTTTTGTCTGGGCAAGGGTAGCCATACCCTGTGATCTTCTACAAGCAGGACATGCACAACTTACAAGTACTAAGCAAGTGCTTATTGACTCACACAAAAAATAGCTTGGATTTAATGAGTTCTTAGGTTAATGATTGATTTGCTCACTGCTCTGGGTATGACACCCAGGGTCTTTGCAGCCCAGCTAGGCATCAGTCATTATGGGGAGGGCAGCCTGGTCACACAGCTCCCTGCAACAAATGCACAGGGCTACCAAGCTGCCACCTACCACCAGCTCTACTGACACTTGTGACACTGATGGCTTGACTAGCCCCTGGGCCAATAAGCTTCCTTCTCTTTTTTAATTTAGAGTATGTACCTTTCCATGCTGATGTTTTCCCTCTTGAATCCTTGAGCTGCTAATAATCCTGTCACACCCGTATCTGTAATTTTTATTTTTTGTGTCTCTGCACAGACTCTTAAGTCGTTTTCAGCAGTTTGAGCAGAGGTTGTACACCTGTGGTGTTAGAGCCGGCCTGTGGATTTTTGATGCACAGCCTGCTAAAGCTCCAGTGATCAGGGAAGCTTATAGCAGGGCACAAAAGCAAGAGATGGCATTTACTAAACAGAATATACATTATTAAGGTGATTTATATTTGGAATGGGCATGCACCAGCTAAATAGCAAAGTTAGGAATAAACTGTCCTTATATGTTGGTTCTTCAATGACTGCTTGCCTTGTGGAGCTTGTGGAAATTTCCTCTGCAGCATCTGTTACTGATCACTGTCAGGAAGAGATTGCGTTAAGTAGATGCTTGGGCTGCTTCTGTATTTGCAGCTCCTGCCCTTTGTACATACTTTGTATGTGTAAAAAGACCTAAAACCAATGGGAGCACTGTCCTGATACTAGTGAGTAGACAAGTGTACAAAGTGATTGTAATAGATGTATCAATGGCTATTGATGTTTTTCACCAAATAGTTCAACATTTCATTAGAGATGGAAAACAACATACTTTTACTTCATCTGTAGAAGGATATCTATCTGCTCACATTTTATATCACGATTTTATGTAACTGATGTCCTTGGTAGTGTTTGTTATGAAAGAATATTGGCACTTTAATCCAATGCCCCACTTACTGAGCTAGTACACACCAGTCCTTTTGCTTTAGATACATGAGAGAACAAGATGGAAACAGCCCGTGGGTTTTAGTAAAGGCAGTTTAATAAGCAAAATAAAGAAAGGCAAGGCTGCATGCGTGAAACAAAGCAAAGCAAAATTGAGCTTTAGTCTCTGCTTCCCACAATAGGCGATGTGTGGCCCTTTCCCGGGAAGCAGGGCTCCGAATTTCATCTTCAGTAGCTTTAGATTTTTCAGTACCAAAGCTCTTTTCCTAGTGGCTGGTTATCAGTCACCTTTTCTTTTGTAGGACTTACAGGGCAAGAAGGAATTGTAGGGCAAGAACAGTGAGTAGGCATGGGAGTTCAGGTTACTAAGGCTTCTAATGTGAGCTGAAAGTCCAAAAGGTTGCAGTTGCAAAAGGAGTCTGAGACTTCAGGCTTATATTGCTGCTCTATCTTTTCTTAAAACTTCATGACAGTGATCCACCATGAGAAGCAAGGAGACAGAAAGCATTTGTGTATTCATAGCATACCCTGAGAACCAGTAAGTGTATGTAGGAGTTTAAAGTTTGAAGGAACTACTCAATATACAGCTATCTGCCTCCCTCTGCTGTGCCTCTCACCCAGTTGCACTGGAGCAACAGTTTGTGTGCTCACAAACAGAACTAATGTTCAAAAAACACTATGTTTTTTTCTTAAAGTTCAGTAAGTCCCCTGATCTGCTTCACAGCATGGCACATTATCACAAAAGAATAAGAAAAAATGCCTACAGTAGCATCACTGCTGAATTCATCATGTGAAATTGAGGTGTTAGAAGCCATGTGAGATATGGAATATTCTATAGAACTGAATTAAGGACTTTACAATAAAATACCTTCTTCTGTAAGACATACAAAAGAATTGAGAAAGCAATACTATGTCAAAAATTCTTGGTTTTTCCTGATCAGAAACAATGTGCTATAAATTTACAAGATGGACAACATATCACCTATGAGTGCTGTCTCCATTCCATGTGACATTTTGTCGTGAAGACAAGGACTCACTATTTGAGTATCAAATAAGTCCATGCAGTTGATCTTTGCTGACTGCCTTTGCAGACTGTTTCTAATGTTTCTTTAACTTGCCAGGTATCTTCTGGAACTAC
>VWZO01000535.1:29565-50009 GCA_013396975.1 Bucco capensis | reverse complement strand
CCCAGGGAGCCTCCAATCTTGAGACCCCTGATGAGCTCGCCTGCTTTGNATTGTCTTAGGAGCCTCTGGCTTGATTTCATTAGCATTTGACTGTGCTGCTTGCTGCAGAATTCGCTGGCAGAATTCACTGACAGAATCCACTGTCTGTGATCCTGGTTGAACTTGGCCAGGAGGGATAAACATCCCTGCAGGTGAAGAGAGAGAAGACTGGAAATCTGACAGCTCAACCATGCAGTTCTATATGCCATATTTCCTTAGAAAAGCAGGTCAAAAAATATTCCAAGCCCACATCTTGAATATCAATCTTGCAAAACAGTTCTGTTCTTAAAAGGCTGAATGTAGCTTTTTCTGCTAACTAAACAGAATAAAATTTAGGGTGCACAGAAGGACTGTATATAAACATGAAAAAGCAAAGGGCAGCAGTAACAGATTGGAAGGTTCAGGAGAAAAATATCTGTCGTTTTGTATTTTTTAAAACCTATCACCATGAAAGGTGTAGTCACTGCTTTATACGGAGAAAATAAAGCAGCTATATGGGTGCTAAAAGGGGGTAAGTTGCATAGATTATTAGAAACAAAATACATAGACACAAAACTCTAAGAAACAGACCTTAGCCTCAGCAACATGCAAAGCTTCTCTCTTGGTTGAAGTGCATGTTTGTTATTTCTCCTCTGACCCATATGCCATTTTCTTCCTCCTAATTCCACTGCCTAGTGCCAATACTTTGTGCACACATAACTCTTCTATACTTAATAGAATCTCAGGGTATTCAGCGTTATCTTATCCTCATGTATTTTAGAACTACTGATGGCAACTAAAACTGGAAGATGTGAAATACTTTTGTCACAAAACATAGCTATAGTCAAACTCATTACAGAAAAGAGTCCTTAACATATGTTTCCTTATCACTATGTTTAAATAATGGTAGGGCATATACATGTGTATTCTAGTGTTCAGAGAGGAGAAAGGTGAGGAAGAAGAAAAAATATCACCAGTTGCTCCCATGCTAAGCAATACTGAAAAATACTGTCAGCATCAATACTCTGCCCACAGACAAAGAGACAATTTTACTTTTCTCATACAGATTGTGTGTTTGGTGCACTGTGCAATTCTAGTCTCTTTTGCTGTTTAAGCATCATGTAAAAATTAAGAGGAACTATGAGCAACAAACAGTAAAAATATGCTCTGGATAGGGTCACTGATAGCACTCTTTTGCTCATTCAATTTATGAAAGGAAGCAAGAATGTCACAGAACAGCCATCAAATCCCAGCTTGCTGCTCTGATCTAATCAAACAGATACCAAGATTTTTATCCTAGAAAGAGACATGGATGCCTTTACACATAGCAAAACTCTACACAATGTGTAGAGGTACCATTTGCAGGAAATCATACACTTCTACTTCTTTGATGTATCAGTTTTAAAAGAAACACAAGATTTATCTAAAGAAATCAAGAAAGGAAATATCTTCTTTCATTTTAAGAACTGTCTTGTTCTATCACCCTCTTTAGAGCAGCGTTAAATTTGAAAAAAAGACAACTGCCTGCCATAATATTATTGCTACTATCATCTGCCTCATATTTTAGATGACTGAAGAGCTAGACATGTCTTTGGGGATCAGAAAACAGGATNTGTGAGCCTGATGCCTCCTGTAGCTGGAGTAGGAATACTTCATCAGCAGACTCCTCTTGATCTGGAGGCCTTGTAGTAGTCTCTAACCACAAGGTTTCCCTTGATCTCTAATTCCTACCTTAAGCTTTCAACTTGCTTTTGGCTATTCTTTAGGGACAACTCTTCACATTCAATCCATTCTTTAACATAGAGGGCAACACCTCCATCCACCCCTCCTTCCCCTCCTGTCCTTTCTGAACAGCTTGTAACCACTGATAGTCACACTCCAGTCATCATAGGATTCATCCCACCAGGTTTCAGTAATGGCCACTATGTCATAGCTTTCCAGCAGCACAGTAGCTTCCAGCTCCTCCTGTTTGTTGCCCATGCTGCGTGCATTTGTGTAGAGGCACTTCAGCTGGGCAGTCAGCCATGTCACCTTTCCAGAGAAACACCCCTTCATTCCCTTAAGGTGATTCCCTGATATTTCCCTGCTGGCTGCTATTGTCTTAGGAGCCTCTGGCTTGATTTCATTAGCATTTGACTGTGCTGCTTGCTGCAGAATTCGCTGGCAGAATTCACTGACAGAATCCACTGTCTGTGATCCTGGTTGAACTTGGCCAGGAGGGATAAACATCCCTGCAGGTGAAGAGAGAGAAGACTGGAAATCTGACAGCTCAACCATGCAGTTCTATATGCCATATTTCCTTAGAAAAGCAGGTCAAAAAATATTCCAAGCCCACATCTTGAATATCAATCTTGCAAAACAGTTCTGTTCTTAAAAGGCTGAATGTAGCTTTTTCTGCTAACTAAACAGAATAAAATTTAGGGTGCACAGAAGGACTGTATATAAACATGAAAAAGCAAAGGGCAGCAGTAACAGATTGGAAGGTTCAGGAGAAAAATATCTGTCGTTTTGTATTTTTTAAAACCTATCACCATGAAAGGTGTAGTCACTGCTTTATATGGAGAAAATAAAGCAGCTATATGGGTGCTAAAAGGGGGTAAGTTGCATAGATTATTAGAAACAAAATACATAGACACAAAACTCTAAGAAACAGACCTTAGCCTCAGCAACATGCAAAGCTTCTCTCTTGGTTGAAGTGCATGTTTGTTATTTCTCCTCTGACCCATATGCCATTTTCTTCCTCCTAATTCCACTGCCTAGTGCCAATACTTTGTGCACACATAACTCTTCTATACTTAATAGAATCTCAGGGTATTCAGCGTTATCTTATCCTCATGTATTTTAGAACTACTGATGGCAACTAAAACTGGAAGATGTGAAATACTTTTGTCACAAAACATAGCTATAGTCAAACTCATTACAGAAAAGAGTCCTTAACATATGTTTCCTTATCACTATGTTTAAATAATGGTAGGGCATATACATGTGTATTCTAGTGTTCAGAGAGGAGAAAGGTGAGGAAGAAGAAAAAATATCACCAGTTGCTCCCATGCTAAGCAATACTGAAAAATACTGTCAGCATCAATACTCTGCCCACAGACAAAGAGACAATTTTACTTTTCTCATACAGATTGTGTGTTTGGTGCACTGTGCAATTCTAGTCTCTTTTGCTGTTTAAGCATCATGTAAAAATTAAGAGGAACTATGAGCAACAAACAGTAAAAATATGCTCTGGATAGGGTCACTGATAGCACTCTTTTGCTCATTCAATTTATGAAAGGAAGCAAGAATGTCACAGAACAGCCATCAAATCCCAGCTTGCTGCTCTGATCTAATCAAACAGATACCAAGATTTTTATCCTAGAAAGAGAGATGGATGCCTTTACACATAGCAAAACTCTACACAATGTGTAGAGGTACCATTTGCAGGAAATCATACACTTCTACTTCTTTGATGTATCAGTTTTAAAAGAAACACAAGATTTATCTAAAGAAATCAAGAAAGGAAATATCTTCTTTCATTTTAAGAACTGTCTTGTTCTATCACCCTCTTTAGAGCAGCGTTAAATTTGAAAAAAAGACAACTGCCTGCCATAATATTATTGCTACTATCATCTGCCTCATATTTTAGATGACTGAAGAGCTAGACATGTCTTTGGGGATCAGAAAACAGGATGACAAATTTTAACAGTTGAAAAACTCTCCTGAAATCTTAAACTATTAAAAACAAAACAAAACCCACAAACCCCTGCCATCTTATTTTTTCCTTGTTTCCTTTTTCCCTTTAGCTCTCATAACCCCCTCTCAATGGGTTAATGCTTTCTACAGATCAAAAGAAAAGCTGAGAGTTTAACTTGATTTAGAGCTTAGGCCAGCATCTGTATCTCATCTAACAGTAACTGTGCAATAGAAAAACAGGGATCAACTGGAAGAAAACAAGAGCAACTGCAGAGAATTTGTGTACTGGTTTTCAATGTTTCATGTAAGACTCAGGCCATATACAGAAATACTTAGCCTTCTGTTTCTGGCTTCCTGATAACAACTCCTTGGCATTATTTTCAATGTTGCAATTTTCCCATATGGCCTATTCTACGATTATTGATGGGACTACACACATCCTCTTCTAGGAAGAGGCTGATGTAGGCAGAAAAGATTTGTCACATACATGCAAAACCCTGCATTATATTGATTTGTTTATCCTGATCATAATGATAGCCCTTATCTAAACTAAGAGAAGCATGAAAGGGAAATATTTGAGAGTTCAGTTCTCATGCTAACAGAAAGTTTACATTTATCTTGTAATAAAACTAAGTAGTATTCTAAATGTCCTTCTATCTGCAACACTGGATGGTTTCTTTAACTGGTAGAAGAGACCTGTGGTTCTATTGTAATCTGTAAAAACTTCAGCAGAACAAGATAGATATAAATTACCCTGATACTGCAGCCATCTGTTATTTGCTCAAATGTTGCTGCCACTAGGGGAATATGGGCTAAGCTGCCAGATTTCAAGACAACATCATTGCCACAAACAATTTCAAAGATGATATTTTTCACAACTATCAAGTTCAATATTTTCTTTCAGAGAGGAAATAATAATAATTTGTTCACGATGGATAAAAAAGTTAAATATATAGCAATGAATATACTGGAAATGAAGTTTCAAGGGAGTTTGTAAAAAAAAACCAAATGAAATAAAGTTCTCCTCCTCTGAAAAAAAAAAAGGATTCAAACACTCATTTGACCAGATGACAGGAACATTTTTCTAGACTCACTATCTAAAATATAGGTAAAGCACAGATGTCTAGTGTGGTAATCCCCAGAAATAACAGCTGTAATACCATTCCAGGGTGTTTCTATAAATTGCTTATTTCTACCTTACAAGTGAAAAGTCAGAATGACTCTTGTTTATGTCTCCTGTAAGAGGGAGGTCTGGCCCCCCAACCAAGAGCACAAACACACAACATACTGATTATTCTCTACTGTCTGCAAGACGAGCCTGCATGCTCAACGTGCAAACGTACAGATCTGCTGTACTAGGCAGCACCAGTGTGCTCTGAAAAGTAGAACCACTGTCATGCTTTGAAGTTCACCTGCCTGCTTGAGAAGAGAGTCATAACCTGCTTGGGAAGAAAGAAGGTTATGCAGATGGTGCTTTGCAACCAGTACATGGTACAGAGGTCATGTAACCACTATTTAACAGAGCACAACTCCATACCTAACTGGGTGATGTTAGTGGGAGGAAAGCAAAAGGGGTAAGTGGGCTATAGTCTTCTTTGTGCCCCTTAGGAATATTCATATATACAGGTACAAAACCATAAAATCTTTTTTTAAATATGTATTGTCAAGGTATGTACNCAAGCTGGACCACAGGAGGCTTGGTATTAACCTGAGGAAAAACGTTTTTACAGTAAGGGTGACGGAGCACTGGAACAGGCTGCTCAGGAGGGCTGTGGAGTCTCCTTATCTGAAGACCTGTCTGGACACATTGCTGCGTGACCTCATCTAGGTGATCCTGCTCTGGCAGGGAGGTTGGACTAGATGATCTTTCTAGGTCCCTTCCAACCCCTAACACTCTATGATTCTATGATTCTATGATCAGTTGGCACTTGTATCCCAGTCAGATACTACTATTGCATGAACTGTGAAGGAAGCAGCAGGATTTTAAAGGGTATTCGTGTGTGTGTATTATATATTTTGCATATGAAGAATAGCTGACTGGTTAGAGAGCTGGTCAGGATCTGGCCCACGTCCGGGAGTACGATGTCAGGATGCAAGTAACCCTCCACTGTGATCTGTGCACTGCCATAGAGGGATGATTTCTAACCCCTGACAGCAGTTCATTCTCCTCTTTTGGACACAGGCCCAATTTACTAAGGCCAAGTCTTTCCAAAGGTATGTTCCCATCTGTTAAACAACAAAAATAGCCACTTTAATGGCCAAGGTCATCTTGGAGCTTTACGAAAAGGTTAATTTAAGGCTGCTATAAACAGTTTTGTACTGATAATTTTCTCAGTGTGTGAATCCTGATTAGTAAAGCTGTGTTAGCCTCCAAATGTTTACCAAAACTTTACATACACATGGCCAAACCTGTTATTTTATCAAATAGTTCTCCATGCAGTTGTGTATCTCAGTGCTTTGTTCCACCTCAGGGCAAATAATTCCATATCCTTTTTGGAAATACCAGCCTCTAGAATGCCAAGGATTATGTTTTCTTTAAAAAAAAAAATATTACATGCTGATGTCGTATATAATGATGAAGACTCCTTGATGATGATTATCTCCCCTCTAATTTTCATGAAGTGATTGAGCACTCATCCAAAACAAGGAATTCACCCTGACTTCATTAGGAATTTGCTCTGCAGGAAAGAAATGTGAAGCTAGTCCTATGTCGTCTTGGAATTTTATTATATGCCTGGATAAGCTTTTACAAGTCATTTTGTTAAATTATCAGTATTACACTCTTTTATTTAAAGTGATTAAATATCAATAATGTAGAGATAGAATGCTATAAGGGGTTAGACTGAAAGGGCTCTGAACAGGACAGGGACTGTCACTGTTATACAAAAACAGTTGTACAGTTGAAGCACTTTTCCATCTAGGAATTATCTCTGTAATTAGATGACTTCTGTCAATTGGGATAAACCTCATAGCACTGAGAACATGTATGTTTATCTCTTGTTCTGCTCATTTTCTCATCTCTTATTAAAATTCACCCAGATTCTGGATAAAACAGATATAATAGCAAACCAAGAATACGTACAAGTTATCCCTCCGCTTTGAAAACAGACAATCCTCTCATACTATCGTTTCCACATTTGAACTTGCCAGCTTTATCCTCACTCTGCTGTCAGTGCTTTATCTGCCTAGTCTTTCCCTTACAATTCCTTGCAGACCTAGCTGACAGATGCTTTATAACTCTCCAGAAGAAAGACAAGCAGAACAAGAAGCATTTATAAAGAATTGACTTGAAACTATTGTTTCAGCTGGGGGAAAAAAAAAGAAGGAAAAAAGATAAAAATCCAACACATCACAGGAAAGAAACTTCAGATAAGTTTCTTGGAACTAAAAGGAGAGTTGCTAGAACAGTAGAACAGGCAGTCCCTTAACTCTGGGAAATCTATTCTGAAACAGGCTTATAGAGTAATTTTCCTAGAATGTCCAAAGTGCTCAAATGAAATGAAATTATTAACTAAGAAACAGCAAGAACTTTAAGCAACAAAGAGCACAAGCTGTATTATGCAGTTGGTTATCATTTAGAACACATACAATACATTTCATACTGTAGATTGATGAAAAGTCTAAATCATACTAACTAAATATTTTTAAGACACCCATCAGCATGTTGTTGGCAATTTGTCTTTATTAAGCACGTTAATGGGGAAGTGGAGACTCTTGGTTACTTGAAAATGGATGTATCTACTTGTAAATATCTAAAAGACATCCACTAACCTTATGCTTTGGTAACTGCTAGTAAAAAAGTATATTATCTTCTCAGCTTCTTTCAGCAGTCCTGAGAAATTTGCAATTACTGAGCTTGTAGAAATGCAGATTTATAAAGTGCCTGCACACACTTGAACCAAGCTGGCTTAGCCATGCAAATATGTCAGTAAACCCCAGCCCTATATAACTTTATAAAGCCTTAACAATGGCAATTTTCCATTTGTTGAATTCACTGATCCTGGGGGTCTTTTCCAGCCTTGGTGATTCTGTGATTCTGTGTGAATCAGTCTCCCAATTTTCCATTGGCTCTAAGCAGGGGGTTGTTAACAACTAAGCAAACTTTGGCATCATAGCCATTTTTTAGTGTTTCTACCATTGTCACTCACTCTGTAACGAGTGTCAATTGTTGATTTTGTGATCTCAGGAATTATAAAAAAGAAAAAAAAACCCACAAAACCACCCAACATATGCTGATATTTGGTTCCCAATGTTTTAACTACCCTTAACACTATCATAAACACTATGATAGATGAATTTAAGATTTTGCTGACTCAAGTCTCAAAATTGGATGATAAGCAAATAATAAAATAGGAAGTCATCAAGAGCACTCACTGGTAATTTCTGATAATGCTTGACAGATCCCTACGCAAGTCTGATGCAGAAGGTGATCTTAAATTGAAAATCAATCTGCAGAATGGAAATGCCACATAAATGCCTACTAGTATTATATCCAGTATGTACAGTAAAGTCATTCTGCCTGAGGTGTTACAGTCAAAACTATC
Source organism: Bucco capensis (assembly GCA_013396975.1). Classification (NCBI taxonomy): domain Eukaryota; kingdom Metazoa; phylum Chordata; class Aves; order Piciformes; family Bucconidae; genus Bucco; species Bucco capensis. Next base: position 41,769 of record VWZO01000535.1, on the reverse strand, counting down.
ATACCTATTTATCACCTACCCAATCAATTTCAAGAAACTGTATAACTCTCTGTTTGCCTCGGTTCCCTGTGTAGCTCATTCCATAAACACATGAGCACCAACAAAATCAAAATTTCTCAAAAATGCAATTATAGTCTCCACATTATTTTAAAAATAATGGAGTAGGACTTTCTTCCTCTCCTTAGAGTACTCATTAAGGAAAACTGAGACTGGTTTCAGTCTTCGTGAAGAAACCAGTCTCAGCAGTTTTCCTTACCTGGAAAGAGGGAAACTTGCATGTCCTTCAGCCCAGCAGGGTGAAATAATAATCCAATCAAAGGTTGCAATCAATTTTGTGGAATTTTCTACCCAACAGTACTCTTCTGAGATGTAACAAAGAACTGAAAACTCTAAACAAGGAAGACAATGAAACAGAAGACATAACTCAGCTGAAAGAGAGAAATCCTCTTTCTCCTAAACCATACAGTTCCTGCAGGTTTTCTCATGATAGGCATAATATATTCTTGCAGAAGATACAGAATGAATTATCCCTTACTGTTTCCTGATTCAGTGCTGCAACTTGTAGACTGTAGTATACCAACGTAAGTGGAGATAACCTTCCTAATCCAGTGGCCATGCTTCCTATTCTAGTGGCCAATTCACAACACTAAATAGAAGGAAATAGACACCAACCTTTAGAAGAGAGTTCAAGGCCATGGTAGGCATAATATTACTTTACTATATGAGTCTTCAGAGGGACAATATACAAAGATAAATCCTGAGCCTTAGGTGTTAGTGCTATATCACTTTGTATTCACCAAGTGAGCTGACTAGGGGGTACCCTACCAAATTAGTTGCACCGGGGTAGGTTTAGATTGAATGTTAGGAACAATTTCATCACTCAGAGGGTTGTTAGACATTGGAACAGGCTGCCCAGTGAAGTGGTGGAGTCATCATCCCTGGAGGTGTTTAAAAAATATATGGATGTGGCACTGTTATAGGGTATGTAAATCGCCAGAGGTATCCGTCTTTCCCCCCCTTCACCAACGTCCCCCAACCATTAATGTGTTTGTTTGTAAACCCTCGGTAGGGGGTAGCCCCACTGAGCGGAGTCGAGCTGCGGCAGGTTACCACAGAGACCCGCACCCCTGCCCAGCAGTGCCTGCCCAGCGTGGAGCTGTGTGGAGCCAAGGGGGCAGCCCCTGGTGAACACGGAGGTGGGGGATGACCAGCACCGGAAGCAGTGCATACCCCACCAGGTTCTGGGCAGTGGCAGATCCTGGAGCGGAGCGGCAAGCAGCAGCAAGCCCCAGAGCGGCAACAGCCTGTGGNACCCCACCAGGTTCTGGGCAGTGGCAGATCCCGGAGCGGAGCGGCAAGCAGCAGCAAGCCCCAGAGCGGCAACAGCCTGTGGCACCTGCAAGCTCCCCCGGAGCAGCGAACAGTGACAATTTACACCCAGGAGCGGCTGCAGGCGTGATAGAAGAACAGACAATTCAGTGGCGATGCGGTCACGGCACGCCATGGGGAGGAGCTTCCACAGTGGGGATTGCCGGGAAACCGTGTGTGTTTCTGGGAAGGAGAAGGAGAGNGGTCTCCTCTGACCTTAATGATTCTGTGCATATGCTGCCTTTTGGGGATTCCATTCAGAGGCATCAAATTCTCTTCCATTATTATATGAGACCTAGGAGACACTTTATTGATTTGAATTCTTCTGCTTGGGTCAGACATTTGAAAGAGTGATGTTGTTTTCTTTAACTTTTAGATTTTGCAACCTCCTCCAAGCCTGATTCAAGTCCATAGGGTGACCCTTGTTTCAGCAGCTCAGGTTCCAAGTCATTCCCAGTGAAGCCAGCACACGCAAAGGCAACAGAGAGTATGAATTTTCCAGCTGATAGTTCATTAACAAGTTTTGGTAATATCTACTGCATGCAGGCAACTCATGGGGGGTGACCCAGGCTTGGATTGCCTTGAAGCCCTATCTGGACAGAGACAACCATGGGGAGATAAGTAGATAGCTCAACTTTGAGCTGTGAATAAGGCATAGACTAAACAGGGCAGTGCTGCATCATTCACAGAACCAAAACTTGAGGTAAGCCTTCAAATCCCTCAACAAATAATATTCCCTGAGTCTCAATTCAAACCACTATTCATATGCATGAGTAAGATAAAAAAAAGCTGGAGGGTTTCTGTGGTGGTTTCAGCTAACAACCTTGTATATCCAGACAACCACAAGATTAGTAAAAAGAGAGAAAAAAACAAGAGCACACAGAAGGAAATCATCATGGATGAACAAAGAAAGAGAAGGGGAAACTCCATTACATTGCCAAAAATAGATATTCCAGACAGTATTATCTACTCATGCATGATCTTGCCCATAATAACATAAATCAGAGGAAACCCTAGGATGCTGGTTAGGAAGGGTGAGTGACCTCTTTAATGCTACATCTTGTCTGTATGGAGACCTTCCCCCTTGGTCAGAACACCAGCCAAGGTCACTTTTCTGAGGATGAGAGTCCTTACCTGGAGGGTAAGCAAACATTTAGCAAGCTGTAAGTTTGTGATCTCAGGTGATTAACTAACAGATATAGGATGTTAAGCATGCTTTTTAGGTTGTTGTAGTATACTCTTGTTTTTCAGTTACAATAGTTCATTCTTCCATTGTATCCATGAAAACCTACGATAGTGGTGTATTAGATCTGCAATTGAAGTTCAAATTAATTGTTAGCTTGAGCCTTGCAGTTAAACCTGTAAGTGAAGCTCAAAAATTGCTTGAACCTTGGAGTCTAGCTTCTGTTACAGAGTTACTCTCTATTTTTTCTACATCTTGTAAAATCTTCACAGAATCTAGACAAATCTATGAGAACCCAGAGTTCTCAATCAAAGAAATAAAATAAATCTCTGTTTTTTAGACACACAGGCTTGTAAAGTGATTCTGGCTCCATCTGGCCACGAGAGGGAAATTATATAGCTGTTTAAAAACATTCAGTTACTATCTACCCCCTTATATGGAAAACAAAAGGGATAACTACTTCTGAGCTGAATATATGCATTGATTATTAGTCTCTGGATGGGTTATTGATCTCCACTGGCATTGAACTTTACAGATCATCATATACAACATAGATTCATCCATTGAAAAAGAACTGGTCAATAAAATACAGTTAGGGAATGATGATTAGTAAGTGTTAGAAACTGTTCTCATGCTTCCAGCTAACACAGTCTTAGTTGGAAAGATTTTGACAATCCCTCTTTCTCTTGGTAGTCATTAATGAAATTCCAGGGCAGGCCCTCAATAAGGCAGAATTATCTGCCCAAAGGAAAAAGAAATACTTCATATCAAATCGTTTTGATGAACGTTTCTGAACTGCTCTAATTATGAAGAGATCACCAGAAATTAGAAATTATGCTGCCAAATATAAATCTTTGAGAGTTCAGGAAGGCAAAAGAACAAAATTTAATCACAAGTATTAAATATGTAACTACATTCAGAGAGCCACCATTTTGACAGTTCTGTCTAAATGAGCAAACTCAAACACATAAAACTGGAATAGAGTGATAAACCAACATCCTCTTTATCTTTTTTTCTTTGGTGTGTGTGTGACACTGGTTGCACCATTATATCTAACACTCAACAAGCAAGTTTGCTGGTTAAGAAAATGACAGTTAGGATGTAATATTAAATTGCTGGCTGAGACCTGTGTTTTCAACAGTCCCTAGCTGAAGAGAGGCTCCATAGATTCATTCACAGATTCATAGAATGGCCAGGTTGGAAGGGACCTTAAAGATCATCTAGTTTCAACCCCCCTGCCATGGGCAGGGATGCCAATCACTAGACCAGGTTGCCCAGGGCCATATCCAGCCTGGCCTTGAACACTGCCAGGGATGGGGCATCCACAACCTCACTGGGCAACCTGTTCCAGTGTCTAACCACCCTCCAGGTAAAGAACTTCCTTCTAATCTCCAATCTAAATTTCCCCTCCTTCAGCTTATAACCTTTCCCCCTTGTCCTGTTACAATCAGACCACCTAAAAAGTTTCTCCCCTTCTATCTTATAATCCCCCTATAGGTACCCTATAGGTACTGGAAAACTGCTATAAGATCCCCTCCAAGCCTTCTCTTTTCTAGGCTGAATAACCCCAACTCTCTCAGCCTATCTTCGTAGGGGAGGTTCTCCAGTCCTTTAATCATCTTTGTGGCCCTCCTCTGGACTCACTTCAACAGCTCCACATCTTTTTTGTGCTGAGGACGCCAGAATTGGATACAGTACTCCAGGTGGNAAGGCCTTACAAAAGTCCAAGTAGACAACATCAGTTGGTCTTCTCTCATCAACTGCTGCAATCACTCCATCACAGAAGGCCACCAGACTGGTCAGGCACAATTTGCCCTTGGTGAATCCATGCTGACTGTTTAGTATTACCTCTTTATCTTTCATGTGCCTTAACATCACTTCCATGACTATCTGCTCCATTATCTTCCCAGGCACAGAGGTGAGGCTCACTAGCCTGTAGTTCCCTGGGTCGTCTTTTCTACCCTTTTTAAAAATAGGGGTGATGTTACCCTTTCTCCAGTCATCCAGGACTTCACCTGACCTCCACGACTTGCCAAATATGATGGAAAGCGTTCCTGCAACAACATCAACCATACTTCCTAAAGTGAGTCTGAGACTTACTTTACAGGAAACCACATAGATCCTGGGACCCCATGGAAGATAGGAGTGAATAAAGGCTAACCTTAGCTCAGTCTGGAGGACTTAAGAGAACAGCCCTCTGCTTCTACAGTATTTTTTCCCCATAAGAAGAAATAATAGACACCATCTGAATATTTGAAAATGTTAGGCTGAATATGCATGATAGAAAATCCCATAAGGATGCCAGCTGTGCATTTATGGATGGATGAGAAGTACAGGCTGTTAGTCGTGCAGTCTTTTTCTTAGAGATATTAAGATCTGCTGCTAAAAAGGAGGAAAATGCAGTTACACAGCCCACAGCTGACAGGCTCTATTGATGAAGGGCATTTTTTATTTGCAGAGGCTTGTTTTCTAGGCATCTGATGAAGTAGGAAAGAGGTAAGGGATTGACATGACTGATGAGCTAGACTAGAACAAATTCATATCAAAGTTTTTGTTTTGGGGGTGGTGGTGGTGAAAAAATACACAAACTTTTAATCATAAGGAAAGCATGAATCAGTAAAACTGCCTGAGCTTTTTCTGGTCAAACTGGGGGACAGTACAGGCTGCGTGTCAGGAAGCAAAGAAACGTATGGGTATCTGGGAGATACAGTGTTACAAGATAAAATTGTGATACATCTATAGTGATAAAATGATGTAATTTTAGTTATGTTTTGAGTCCAGTCAGAGGAGAGAGGCAACAATTTCTGCAGAGGTACTGAATCCCTCCTTCTATTCACACAAGCTCTGTGAGGCAATCATACAGCACATGGGTGGCTGGCTGCTGGCACAGCTGTTTCTTCCACCAGCTGGGACACCAACTACACTCCCTTGGGAATGTAGAGCAGCACAGTCCCTGATAAACAGATTGGCAAAAATAAGGCCTAGGTGAAATGACAATAAGCTTCACCAGTTTGTTAGATTTATGCTCTTCCATCAAAAATATTTCCTTTGATACTTCAAAAATGCAGCAGGAAAGCAAGTGATTAGATACCACCCAAGTGCACCTCTATATGTACTGGTGGAGAGACCAGCGGAAAATGGAAGCTGTGAGGGCATTATATCTCCCAGTCAAAGAACTTCCCTTTCTCTTCCTCATGTTTTGCCCTCTCCAAAGTGAACTCACTTTGCCCTCCTGCTCAGTGTATGTCAGAAGTTTAGAATTAATTTAGCCTATAAATGATCAATCGCAGCTTCAAAATTTTTGTCAAGCATTCATTGATTAACCTGAAACCCAAATGTCATACTCTTTAACCATAATTCTAGGACTGATCTGTCTGTTACTGCTGTAATTTAAATTTTCATTTAGTGTGGCAGCACTTGGTTATAGACTTGTTTAATTTAGCTTCAATTAGGATATTATTATAATTAAATTCCATCAGAACTCTTTGATTATATCTCAGCTGAATACACTGAGGGATTTATATAGCCTTATTTTTCCAAAAGCAGAAGGAAAAAACAATGTAAATAACTCATTTCTTTGCTTAAAAAATTTGTGGGTAAACAGTTTTTTCACAGGCTCATGTTGCATCTTGGGAAGTGCACATACAAACAGGTACACAAAGAAATCACGATTCTTTGACTAAGGCTGCTGACAGTTCAGAAGGTGCTGGCTGAATCTTGTTTGATGCCTCCTCCAGGTTTGCTTCCTTCTCAGGTTTGACCACTTGGGATAGTTTTTCAGCAGGAAGGTAAGCTGAGAACATTGGTCTATATGCTCCTGGTGACCCAAACTTGTTTTGCCTGATGAAGAATTTGTTAGATAACTGAAATATGCCTAAGCTGGATATCATTCAGGAACAAAATTATTACTTAGTCTTTTACTGTTTCTTCTTGGTTACGACATTCTTTCTTTGTAAGTTTTTTTTAATTCATTAATGGCCTGCTAAAACAAATTCTCCTCATTAACACTTAGGAAATTCTGGAATGATTATAATCAGGTGGCTCTCACAGAGACAGGAGATCTGATTATCTAGAAAGAATCTCACTGCTGCAGAATTATTAGAGGTTATAAAGTTCTTGTTAATTTAGCATGGGTTTTTAATCAGCAGGGACCAATTTGACAGAGGAAAGAAACTAAACGGGTCGCAACTCATTTTTTTTCCTAATTCAAGAGAGTTAATTTATAGTTTTAATAGGATTTATCAGAATATGGTTCTATAAGAATGTGATATATTGATTTAGTACATTAATATTAGAGTTTAATGGACACAATACCACTCTTAGTATTGACAATCGTATTATATTCTGATGTTACTTCTTTGATGTAGAAGTGATAAGTATGTTGGTCTGCTTTGTAGTATGGACTCTCCTCTAGAGGCTAGCTCTAAGTAACCAGAATCTTTCCATTACTTATAGAAAAATGTGGATATTTCATCAGATGAAAACACTTTCTGTATCCAAAGATTTTGTATTTGGACATACAATTTGCCAAAGATAATTTGATACCATTCATACTTGATTGCTTTGTTAGCTTGAGTTTGAAAGGAAAATAACATCTGCCTGTTACCAAAGTCCATTTCTCTTTGAACCATGCTTGGATAAAACTCACAGCTGAAGCAATTTACAGCAGAAAAAAAGAAATCATTGTTTTGCTTATAGTAGAGTTTTTTGTACCTTTTATAGTTTGTACTGTGCTTAAAATAGTGAAGAAGATATTCAATTTCTTTCTGAATAGCAAGCTCTTCCTTTTTTAAAAGTAACTTTGTAAGTTAATAGTCAATATATTTGTACTTCCTCACCAAGTCTAAACATAAAAAATTGCACAACCTGTTTGTGGGGCACCCTTTCAGTAAGCATCAAAGATCATGGCAGCTTGGGATGAGTTGATGATCTTCATGATTAGCAAATTCATGGTCTTCTTTACTGTGCAAGTGCACATGCAGAAGGAGTACCAGGGAAAATCTAAGCCCATTGCTGAATAGAAGAGGGACACTTGCTACAGTGGTTGCAGAGAAGGCTTCTTTGCTTCAGTCTTCACTGACAAGGCCAACACACAGGAATCCATGACCAAGAGACCAGGGAGAAGGTCTGGATAAAAGAAGAATTTGTCCTGGTTGAGGACTATTGGGTTAGAGACCATTTAGTAAAATCTCACATCCACAAGTGCTGAAGGAACTGGTGGACACCATTGCTAGGCCACTCTCAATTATCTTTGAGAGATCATGGCAGTCAGGGAGATGCCTGAAGACTGGAAGAAAGCAAATTTCATCCAAAGGGGTGACAAGGAGAACCCAGGGAATTATAGGCCAACCAGTCTCACCTCCATCCCTGCCTCCTCAGCAAGTTAGCTGATGATATAAAATTGGGAGGAGTGATTGATACCCTAGAATACTGTGCAGCCATCCAAAAGGATCTCAATAGGCTGGAGACGTGGGCAGAGAGGAAGCTTCTGAAATTCAACAAAGGCAAGTGCAGGGTCCTGCACCTGGGAAGGAATAACCACATGCTCCAGTACAGGCTGGGGGATGACCTGCTGGAAAGTAGCTCTGCAGAGAAGGACCTGGGTCCTTGTGTACAACTAGTTGTCCATGAGCTAGCAATGTGCCATAGTGGCCAAGAAGGCCAATGGTATCCTGAGGTGCAGTGGCAAGGGTATTGCTATCAGGTCGAGGTAGGTGATCCTGCCCTTCTTTCAGCCCTGGTGAGGCCGTTCCTGGAGTACTGTATTTGCTTCTGGGCTCCTCAGCACAAGAGACATGGAGTTCCTGGAGCAAGTCCAGCTCAGAGCTACAAAGACAATAAGGGGGCTGAAGCATCTCCCATATGAAAGGCTGAAGGAATGGGGCTTGTTTAGCCTGAAGGAGAGAAGGCTGAGAGGGGACCTTATCAATATGTAGAATTACCTGAAGCAGGGGGTGTCAAGAGCAGGGAACCAGGCTCTTCTCAGTGGAGCCAAGCAACAGAACACAAGGCATGGGGCATAAACTGGAACACAGGGAGTTACACGTAAATGTGAGGAAGAATAACTCTACCGTGAGAATGACTGAGCACTGGAACAGGCTGTCCAGAGAGGGTGTAAAGTGTACTTCCCTGGAGATATTCAAAGATCATGTGGGCACAATCCTGAGCACTGTGCTCTAGGGTACCCTGCTAGAGTAGGGAGGTTAGACTCTTTGCGCTCACATGACTTTGGATACGGGGCTGAAGCACAGTATCATAGATATTGATACTGGCATTGATTTCTCAGATACAGACATGATAGATGAATTTGTCACCTCCTCCTTTATATGTTTTTTTCATGAAGAAGAGAGGGACCTCCTGATAGTTATTGTTGATAAATGGTGAAAACACATTTTGTGTTTATGGGAGCCATTTCCCTGTTATTACAGGTCAGGCTTCCCACACCTTGCTCCTGATATGGAGTGGACTTTAGCATTCCTATTTACGAAGTTACTTCCTTGAAAAATGTTTCATTGATTTTCACCTACACTTGTAAGCAGAGGGTTCATGTTTGTCAGCTGCCTTCTTGCAAGTAAATTAAGAAAGTAATGATGAGACCTTGACTAGTTGGTAAGTTTATAATTCTGGAAACATCTTCTCTAAGTCAATTCCAGGTAATATGAACAAATTAATTTCCCTAGACCTAGCTTGCATTTGGGCTATTTTCCTCATGTTTGGGAAAGCCTTTGTTGGTTATCTGCAGTAATATTTTATGTGTTCAGTTAGAAACGCTTACTCCACTCCCTGAAGCACTTAGTCATATTAAACTTGATCTTATTTTGATATGTTTCATCAAATAATGCTTTCAGAGTATGCAGTTTTACCTGTTCTCTAATCCCATCTTTTCTCCCATTCTATTGCCAATAAAGATGGCTACAGATAGGAGTAAAATTAAAAAGCAAACAATAGTGAAATATAGAGCTTTTTACCTTTAAATAATTCAGATCCTGCTGACTGTGGCCAAAACAGGTTGCCATCTGTTAGTAAGTGGATTTAATTTAGTTAAACATGTCAATCCCTTCCTACTAGACAGCTGTCCACATAAACCATGGCACTCCACATTAAAAAATCTCAGCACAAAGGCCAGTAAGAGAATGATCTTGGAGTTTTATCCTTATACAGAGCCAATCAAGAACATATATATTTCATATTTTATATATATATTTCATATATATGCATATGGAACAAAGTATTTTTTTCCTATTTTAGAAGCATTTGCTTCATGGCAAATATAGTTTAAAAATTATGACTTAGTTTTTCCTATACCAATATCTCAAACTGCAGGCTTTATGAATATCTAGATCAATAGGAATCTCAAAACATCACATCCCTCGAAAATTACCAGATCTTTTGCACTTTCCACCCAAAATCAACTTTCTTAAATATTGCTATGGGACCTTCATAAACCTGTTGGTGCAATTGCAGACACTACATTATCACATTCAGTTCACACTCTCTTTTGGCAGTTTAGCTTAGCATAACTGATGATGACCCTCTTGCTGCAGGGAGAGGAATTTTTCAGTCACAAGTTGCTGACCAAAACTGTTAGAACATATGTAAGTTTGGATATAACACAAATACTGACTAAAACTTACTGGTCCTAAGAACCTGTCACAATATTGCTCACATTTATACTGTGCCTTGAAGTCTTGAATCTGCAGAAGCAGAGCAATCCATAGTCAATGAATGGAACCAAGGTACTTTATTGAATGCATAAAAGTATACGCTTACAACAGAGAGCAGAAAATCTCTTTACTGGTAGCTGAAGAGAAGAGAGACTCTGATGTCACTAGTGTAAAGCATCACAATCACCCAAGCAACCTCTTCTCTTTAACAATATCAGATTTCTATTTGTATTAAGAGATTTGGTAAGTACCCATGCTTAATTTGAAGAAAAAAAATGCCCTCCCTCTAGCAGCTAAATAACCCTGAAGTTCATAAGGGTATGATTATAATTAGACTATGATTCATGCTTGCATTGCCTAACTTCAGAGACTCATCTCTGAAGTCAGGGTTAGCCAGGAAGACTGTTCATCACCACTGCCAGTTAAAAATATTCTTGTTCATCTCCTAGCAAATAATTTCAAATGCATTCCATCAAGTCTGGAGTTTTTTACATATTTTATATATGTTTTCTCCTACTAGTAATTCTTCTGCATTTATCCCCAATGAAGGTAACAAAACTTGCTTCTCAGTTTCCAGAACTGCAGCCAGAAACTAAAAGCAGAAAGTTTAAAACTGTTTTGCTCAAGCACAAATCAAGGTAAATTTAGCTAGTTTATTTAGCTGGTTGAGATAGATCTGTCTAATAAAGACATGGATGATGAACAGTCTACAACAGAGAAACGTCCATGCTCAGGTAAACTCGCTGCTCCTATCACAACATCAGCCACAAATTAAAAAAGAAAGGTTATGGTCATAGGTAACTCCCTTCTGAGAGGAACAGAGGCCAATATGTCAGCCAGACCCTTCTCATAGGGAAGTTTGCTGTCTCCCTGGAGCCAGGGTTAGGGATGTTACTAGGAATCCCCCCAGCCTGGTACAATCCTCGGACTATCCACTACTGATCTTCCATGTGGGAGGAGAGGAAGTAACAAACAGTAGTCCTAGAGCAATAAAAAGAGACTTTAGGGCCTTGGGATGAGTGGTGAAAGATTCTGGGGCACAAGCTATCTTTTCATCTATTCTTCCAGCCACAGGCAATGATGTAGGAAAGAACAACCACATCCAGTCCATTAACACATGCTCTGTGGCTGGTGTAACCGCCACAAATTTGGGTTCTTCAACAACAATTTGAACTACACAGGACTGGGACTATTGACACCTAACAGAAGATATCTCTCTCAGAGTGGAAAGAGGGTCTTTGCTCAGGAGATTGTAGGACTAATCAACATTAAGATTTATGTTCTTTAAAGCTTCAAACTAGGTATGATGGGAGAGGGAGATAATTATATCAGCAGTCTTTCATATAACAAACTGTGGAAGGAGACACCTGAGTTAGTGGGAAAGGGGGCTGGTAAGGGCCTTCAGCCTGTTCCCCTGCAACAAGCAGCACAGTCAAAGGCTCATGAAATCAAGCCAGAGGCTCCTAAGACAATAGCAGCCAGCAGGGAAACATCAGGGAATCATCTTAAGGGAATGAAGGGGTGTTTCTCTGGAAAAGCAACACGGCTGACTGCCCAGCTGAAGTGCCTCTACACAAATGCATGCAGCATGGGCAAGAAACAGGAAGAGCTGGAAGCTACTGTGCTGCTGGAAAGCTATGACATAGTGGCCATTACTGAAACCTGGTGGGATGAGACCTATGATGACTGGAGCATGACTATCAGCAGTTACAAGCTGTTCAGAAAGGACAGGAGGGGAAGGAGGGGTGGATGGAGGTGTTGCCCTCTATGTTAAAGAATGGATTGAATGTGAAGAGTTGTCCCTAAAGAATAGCCAAGAGCAAGTTCAAAGCTTAAGGTAGGAATTAGAGATCAAGGTAACAAGGGAAACCTTGTGGTTAGAGTCTACTACAGGCCTCCAGATCAAGAGGAGTCGGTTGATGAGGCATTCCTACCCCAGCTACAGGAGGCATCAGGCTCACAGCCTCTTGTCCTGCTGGGGGACTTCAA
>VWZO01000535.1:11064-29354 GCA_013396975.1 Bucco capensis | reverse complement strand
TTGCCCAGGGAGGTGGTTGAGGCCCCATCCCTGGAGGCATTCAAGGTGAGGCTTGACAGGGCTTTGGGCAGCCTGATCTAGATGGGGATGTCCCTGCCCAGTGCAGGGGGGTTGGACTAGATGACCTCCAGAGGTCCCTTCCAACCCAAATGATTCTATGATTCTATAATTCTGTGTTAAGACTAACTTTCTAACTTGGCTGCTGCAGCTGCTACTTTTTGATGAAGTTAATGATACTTTTATATTTTTATTTTTGTGCATTGTCCATCATTCTCTGCATACTAAGTAATATTCAGATCAAAACAAATCAGATCTCCCATGGGGAATATCTTGACTCTACTGCTGCCACTTTTGAAAATAACATTATATACCCCAGGCTTACTTTTTCACATTGCTCTTCTACTTAAGAGTGATATTGAAGTTACTGTACTCCTTATTTATATAAAAGGAGAGGAAAATGGTATTCTAGAGCTGTAAATCAGCAGTTCAGGTATAACACATTATAAGATCAGTGTACAAAACCTGAACATTTAGTAAATGTCCATCTCAGGAGATTGTTGAATTTTGTAGGAGCCAGAGGTTGAAGGTGACCTCATTTTAGATTCATACAATGTTTAGATTTTAGCTTCATATAAGTCATCCAATATTAATTTCATTTACCAACATGCTATGAAAAGAAATCAGTGTATCAGTGATTTAAAAAATAATTAAGGACTATAATTTTATTAATTATTATGGTAATCAGAAAAGGGAGGGAGGATAGTAGAAGAAAGAAAAGTGTCTCATTGTAATAATTTTTTGTCATAAAACCAAGAAAAAACCCTTTTTATTTTATTTTTATTGAGACTTTTACCAAATTTCTTAACTATTTCCGATGTAGAGACATAACACGTAGAGACATAACACAAAGTATCCAATATGATTTTGGAGTCTATTTTTTATTTCTTGAGATTACTTATTCAAGGTCTTTAAAATTCCCAACTGAAATAGATTATAGAAGCTTTTGAATCTATTGGTTTTATAACTGTTGTCATAATATAGGTCTGTCAGCTTTATGATTTGTACATGCTAAGATACAGAAATTATAACTCAGCAATTCTCATGTATTTTGATTCCCATTTCAGGGTCTTATTCATTAGGAAATTGAGCTCATTGGCTAACTTTGGATGTTTAAATAACAGCCTCTGCTTAGAGACTGATGGTAAATTAAAATTAATTCTGAACATAAATAAGCTGGTATTTGGATTGCTTCTTTTCTCTTTTTTCACTAAAGCAAGCTCATTCATGAAGTCGCCATAGTGTAATAAAATTACATCTAATTCAGGTATATAATAATAGCATGTGAACAATTTCTGCCATAGAAAAAACATATGTTAAAATAAAGTATCTTATCTAGGTTACCGTAGATAATCTCCAGTATTGCTAATTCTCTCAGGTACTGAATGCCCTCATCAGCAGTAGTCCATTTTCCTGGGAAGTTAGAACTCATAAGATCTTCTTTAAATGGATACCTGGCTTTAACACTTGAAAGAAGCCATGACCAGAGACTGCAAATCTGAGTCTCTTTTCCAATTCCTCTCTCTATTCCCCGGTTCCTAGCAAGTGAGCCCAGCTGTTGTGCTTTCTTACCGTCTAGCTCCTGAGCGTCAGCCCCATTATCCCAGCATCAGAGCAACCAAGCAGTGATTCGCTCTCCTGGCTGATGACTATAATCTTTCCACATATCTTGAAGTTCTGCCAAGGTCAGGGACCAGGTGGTTTCTGCATCCTGCTTTAATTCTGTCACTTCTTCCTCCCTTTCTTTTCTTGAGGGACCAGGTCCTTGATCTAACCTCCCTTCTTCCTCCTCTTCTTCCCTCATTAATCGAGGATATGGACCTGTTGTTCTAATTGTCCACTGCTTCTTTTTCACTAGTGGGGCTATTGCTGTCGTCGTTGTTTGAGTTCCTATTTCAGCCATAGTTTTCTGAAAGACTTGAACTGTGGCCCAGTAGGCACAGGCTAAGCCCCAGTACAGTGTTAGAAGCTGCTGGTTTTCATTGGGATAGACAAGGCACCCCTCTATCAAGTCATGAGTCAACTTGACAGGGTCACTTACTTGTTCAGGGGTAAAGTCCCATGTTACAGGATGTGATAACCATCCCAGGACCTGCCCAAATCCTCCCACATGCCTTTGTCACCCAGGGACAGGCCACCTCAGGACACTTTTCGGTGTTGACCCACCCACAGGTCTTCTTTTAAACCAGGTTGAGATTGAGTTACATACCAATCTCAGCAGGCCAACCATATTGATTAACAAGATCAAGCAGTTCACATACGGGTGACCAAGGACCTTAGGAGCTTTCACAAACAAACCATGCACATCAGCTACTGGTAGGAAGAGCGAGATATATTCCCTCATCTCTTCCACGAGATGGCTCCCAGAGCACAGTAAAGCCGTGAGTGTTAGTACAAAGCAGAATGTTACTGTCAACATGTTCCCAAGCAAAGGAAAATAAAGATTAACTGAGCAAAACAAAGCTCCATGACCTGCACAGGAGCTTGCTGCTTAACTATTTAGCTGAAGCTTGTGTAAATTAAAACTGCCGAGTCGAGCCCCACGTTATGGCTGAGCGCCAGGTACCCACCAAAGTTCTCTATAGCGTTCTCACCCCACACCTCCCACTGCACGACAAGAGGGAAGAGAATGAGATGAAAGCAGCCCNAGAGAACGAGATGAAAGCAGCCCGTGGGTTTTAGTAAAGGCAGTTTAATAAACAAATGAAGGAAAGCAAGGCCGCGTGCACAAAGCAAACAAAGCAAAATTGAGCTTTAGTCTCTACTTCACATAATAGGCGATGTTTGGCCGTCTCCCAGGAAGCAGGGCCCCAAAATGCGTAATGGTTTTTGGGGGGGCAGATGCCTTCTTCCCACCACAGTTCCCTCTCCACCCTCTGCCTTTTATCCCTGAGCTGACATCATATGGTATGGAATAGCCCTTTGGTCAGTTTGGGTCACCTATCTTGGTTGTGTCCCCTCCCAAGATCTTGTTCACCCCATCCCTTTGGTGCTGTGCCAGCCTTGCAGCAGTCACAACATCACATGTTATCTTCAACCCAAGGCACAGCACTCCTGAAAACTGCTGTGGGGACACTAACTCCATCTCAGCCAAACCCAATACAGTATCCTTTACCATCAAATGAAATATCAATGAGAGCGTAAGAGAGCATTATAACACTAACTTTTAGGCTGGTTTGATAAACTCTTTTAAATGTAAATGATCATGTGAATAATCTTGTTCATCACTGCATGGCAATATTATTATTACAGCAATGTAATATTACTGGAAAATCTGGATTCTTTGAATGTATAGAAGCTTGAAATCAGAAACCAAATCATTGTTCACAGATCCTGTTGTTATGCAATAACTAAAATAAAGGAGTCTTCCATTATGACCAGATTTGGAAACCGCAAGGACTTAGATCCCTGAAATACAAGGTGTGACACAATTTAGGTAACAGCATTGTCTATAGAAGTCTTGAAATCTGCTTTTTAGCTGACTTCTGACTCTGGAGACACAAACCTCCCCTCCTTTCCCTTCTCATTTGTAATTTCCCAAAGCACTCACCCTTGACTTTGGTGCATATACAGGAGTCCAAAATATAGCATCTCTCATCTGTCTTGCAATACATCTGTTTCAATATTCAACAAATATGTCCAATTTTCATCAAAGCTCCTGAGACTCTTGATCCATGGACTGTCCTTCACAAGCTCCTCATGCAAGCCATAGAATTGACTTTTCAAAAAATAATAACCAATGGCAGAAGGTACTTTTTGTTTATCCACAATATACTTTTTGTATATGAAATGGCAATGAATCATCACAAAAATTGAAAATATGCAAGAATTAAGGCATAGTTTAATTCTCATTATACTGATTTTTTTTATTTCTGATCATAGAATCATAGAATCATATAACAGTTACAGCTGGAAGAGACCTTGGAGATCATCGAGTCCAGCCTTTGTCCTAGCCCTATCAACTTATTAAATGATGCCCCCCAATGCAACATCTACCTGTCAAACACCTCCAGGGATGGTGACTCAACCACCTCCCTGGGCAGCCTGTTCCAATGGCTGACAACACTTTCAGTAAAGAAATTACTCCTAATGTCTAGCCTGAGCCTTCCCTGTCACAATTTCCATCCATTTCCCCTTGTCCTATCACTCTCCACTAGGGTGAACAGATCAGTCCCTGCCTCTCTACAACCTCCCTTCAGGTAGTTATAGAGAGCCATGAGGGCTCCCCTCAACCTTCTCTTTTTCAGGCTAAACAGGCCCAGATCCCTCAGTCTTTCCTCATAAGGCTTGTGTTCCAAGCCTTTTACCAGTGTGGTAGCCTNCCTCCCTTCCCTCAAGAAGATCGACACTGCCACCCAGCTTGGTGTCATCTGCAAACTTGCTAAGGGTGACTTTTCATCCTTTCTGTAGCTCCACTTTTTCTCTTGTTATCTCTTTGTTGTCATTTGCATCACAGTGTTTTATTACTCAATAATATTTTCCTCTCTATTGGCATGGGTGTTAGATTTAGCAAATAATCTGATATATTTTTTGTAAAGACAGGAAAAAAGGTGTTGATCAGCATAAATATCAGCAGTTCTATTATTAAATACAGTATTATATATTTATAATATTAATAATTTTACTGTACTCATACTTAGTATCTAAATATCCTTTCAGAGCTATAAGAACCACGTCTAAAATGAAGACATTTTCTTCATTGTGATGAAACACTCTTCACGGCAGACTAAAAGTTCTTGTCATCAAATCAACTTCTGTTTTCACACAGCCTGGCAAATTCCATTACTCATACAGTTTGCTTTGAAGTAATCCATAAAATATTCAAAGAAAATGTTATAAGTTATAAGCAGATTATTCTTTATCAGATTCAGTTAGAGGAAGATACAGGCAGTTCAACCTGGCTAACTCTCACCTTAAAGAACAAAGCAGGGAGGAAAAGAGCACACTGGGATGGAGTTCCTTACTCAGCCCCTTTGACTTCTCAATCAATTGTTAATAAGCATGGTTGACCTTGGGATTTACAAGGATGTAGGACCTGAAGTAAAATGGGATCATAAAACAACAGTATATTAGGGTCACTGGCATTAGGACACATTTTAAGGTGAAAAAGGTTTTAGAGTTGGCAATTGTGACAGTTAAGAGATTATTACATGTATGTGGGTCAATGCCTGAAACAAATTTCGATGTTCTGCTGCTTGCTTGCTGTTGCCATTGTGGGTGGATTGCAAACGTTCAAAGTACCTGGATGAAACAGAAGTGGCATGGCCTAGTTTGATAGTTGACAGAGACAAGAGCTGTCAATTAGGAGAACCTGTTGTGCTTCTGTGCAGGGACCATTTAGACTGCAAAATCATGGGCTTGGATTCTTGGAAAGCTGAAGATGTGGACCTTGCCTGCAGGAAAGACCACAGAAGGGAAAGGAGATCCTGGAGATCAGGATATTGGGTGGAAATGAAAGCAAATGGGCACCCAGGGACTTTGGTTGCTAATTCCCAGGAATGGTGACTAGGCAGTGACACATTAAGAAGTAGCACATCATTCGCCTAACCTTCCTGAAGTGACCTTCTTGTGGGGAAGACAACTCAAGACCTGGGACTACAGCTCAGGGGGACACAAGGCAATGAGTGTAGGGGACGATCAAGCAGGGTAAAAGATCTAATCACATTGGTTCTTAAATAAACAACAGCATCCAAATCCACTATGAGTTGTAATTGACTCTGTTTCATCAGCATCATACTAAAAATAAATTCTAGAATATATTTCTGGAAATAACTTTTTCTTATCTCAAGTTAGCTTTTTTTTTTATTTTGGGAGAAAAAAATGAATTGCAGACGTAACTTGTTAGAAAATGTGATGCTTCAAGAACTACTCTGTCCTTCCTCTCTCTTAAATGGCAAAATAGTTAGGTTAACAGATAAAGACCTTGGAATAGAAGTGCAGGAGGTGTAAAAACAAAATTGCAGTGACTTATATTTCTTTAGTTGTTGTTATACATTTTTTACTTAATTGGAAATTGTTTTGATTTCCTTTGCTTGGTGGAATAAGACTGAATGCCCAACAGAAAAAATAATCAAACAGGAGTCTTTTGTATGGTAGCAACCAATATTTCCATTCCTTTTGGAACAATCCTGGGAGCCCCTATGATCCAGAACAGGTCTCGAGCAGAGTATACGTTGCCTGCATTTAATCCTCTAACTTACATCTCCAAGGTGTCTCTAAGAGACATCTGTTCTCTCCATTTACTGTATCGGTAATTAATTACATCACGTTTAGATACCTAGTATAACTTGACATAGATAGCTTGGAAATCTATGTGCTTCCTTCTTTATCCTTAGAAAAAGAAAGGCCATCTCACCTTTCCTTCTTTACAGATTTTTACTTACTCCTGTACACTGTGAATGAAGTTCCAAGCCCAGGTAGTCCACCAGAACAGGAAAGGGAGAGTCTTTTTTCCAGTCTGACTCACATGCACAGATGTCAGTTCAAGAAATAACCCCATCCACAGAAATAGTACATTAAAGGTTTCATTTAGCCATCTCAGCCAATCTATGTTGATTTTTGAGCTTGCGACATCAGCAGCATGTCTCACAAAATATTTGGCTACAGAAATACACTGAGTGTAATACACTTTCTACCTGTTTTCCTCCTAACACATGCAGGATATAAAGTCATGATCTGTAACCATAACTGCTATATGAACATAACCAGCAAAATAAGAAAAGAAATCACATATTTCCTCAGCATTTATCTCTCAAAAGATAAATAATGTGGTCTGAATTACTTTGTGAGGATACATGATCTTGACAGTCAAGCTTTACTGAGGATAATTCCTGATGTTGAAGTAATGTGAATTATTTTATGGATAAGTAGAAAAATAATGATAACTTTGTGAAATTATTTTGAGCAGCTTTTTCATTCAATTAATTCCCCGTACCTTGCAAGCATAAGAAGGTAGTTGGTACAAGAAAGTTTCATAGCTTCAGAGGCAAAATTGCTGTGTCATTCTGACAGCTATCTGAACAGCTTGCAGCAGTCTCACATACACCAACAAACAGATATAAGTGTACTTGCCTGCCCCACGCTCTGTGAAATTAGGCCAGAGACTTTCGGAGACAAGAAAGGTGATCATGGTTTAGAAATACTGCACTTAGACAGTCTTGTTTAAGCACTGTAGCAATAAAATATTTAAAACAAAAAAGATAAGAAGGTACTTACATTTAGCATGCAGTCATATCTGAGACCACCTCTTCCCTGCTGTACCACTGCAGTATTTCCATTCAAGCAGTATGGTTTGGTTTGATTTAACACAGTCAATGCATACCACTTCCAGGTAAGACTAATTAATCTTTTTTCTAATTTAGCAAGGATAAGTTCATAGAATATAAACAGAAAATCATTGTGTTCAGCCTTCAGCATAAGACAGAAAATATGTTTCACCAGTGACAGAATTCCAGCTAAGCCCCCATGATTTTGCTTAGGTTTCATTTAGAAACAAAAGAAAATTTTATTTATTTATTTATTTTTAAAACCAGACAACATTTTAGTGCTTTTGATAGATATTCACTTGTTCTTGAAACAAAGTAGCAATTCCTGTTACGCTTTATCTTAAGCTCTTTCAGCTCTCAGTATGTAAAGCCACTGATAGACTTGGAACATAAATTTCTGTGTGTATACAAGCCCTTTGTAAAATATGCAGATAAGTAACACAGTGTTGTTGCAGCTGTATGTCTATGCTTGCTTAAAAAGCCTCCAAATTACTTTAGCATTTAGCAAGTATATACTTTAAAGATTGTGTATATACTTAAAAAAAGATTTGTAATGCTAGTTCTGAAACAGACATAGAAAAACTACATTAGACTGATGAGACACTAAATTGAGGCTCTTAAATGTGTTATTTATTTAGCATTAGAACTGTAAAAATTAATATACCAGAAGTTATTAAATGCGTATTTTATAATAGTTATGAATAACTTTACTCTGTAGTACAGCCTGCTAAGAATGAGTAATTTCATACAAAACTGCAACAGAAACCTCTCGATTTTGATTAACCTAAGCAACAAGAAAAGCATTTATGCAGCTGTACTGATCTTGACAGAGCTTGCCTGAGCTGGGGCTTTCATGAATTTAAATTACAAAGCACAGTGGTTAATCTTTTGTAAAAGCAAATGAAAAATAATTGAGATGGCATCAAATGAAAAATAATTGAGATGGCATCACTTACCACAAATTTGATAAGTCATGTCTCCTTCTGCTCTGATCTTTGGAGGAATGGCCAGTCTAGGGAAACAACAGAGGTGGGAAGTAGATCAGACAATTTCTAGGCTTTCTGAAGCAGTTCAGGAAAGTTTCATGTCACTGTACATTATTGTTGGTTTAAGTTGTAACTGGGAAAGTAAATCAACAGTGATTGAAAATTTCCTTACTGGACAAGAACAAAGAGGACATATATTAAGCAGAAAGCTTAGGAGTTTCAAGGAGATCATGAGGAATAGCCATCAGCATGAAAGGACCTCAGACCTTCTGCCTTCAGAATAGCATTGCTAACTCTTCCTTATCACGCTATGTGAAAAATGCGTAATACACTACTCTCTTACTCCTAACATCAGGCTTATTATGTAGCCAGGCAGGCCTATCAATTATTTTAGGAAATGAGTCACAATGAATCTATTCTTCATTTTTATATGTCCATCAAGGCAGAAGTTTCTTGCTGAAAAAAAAGATAAATACGAGGAAAAAAAAATCCATGTTCCTTTTAACTGGAATGCAATAACTGTAAGGTGTGCAGCTCTGAGTCAAATCAAGGTGCAGGTCAAGCGATCAGTTTTTCAGCAAAAATCTCTGTCCACAGCACTAAGAATTTCTACTGAAAAAAAAAAAAAAGGAAAAGAAAAAGAAAAAAAAAAAATCAATGCTAGACTATAGCTNTCTTTTCCAGCCTTGGTGATTCTGTGATTCTGTGTGATTCCAGGTTCTACTGGGTAACATGTGCTTGGTAGTGTAACATGGCACATTATTATTAAGAAAATGTGTCAATTCCTTTTACAGGTTGAAGATCCTCTCAGTGGAGAAGTAAAGATAGAGGTCAAAAAGGGCAGAGAGGAGGAAAAAGAAAAAAAACAACAACCAAAACCAAAAATCAAACACCAAAACAAACAGCAGCATAATGCTTTTAGAATTTCAATACTGTGAATGGCATGCATTTGACTGGTACAAATTAACAAAACTCTGCTGGTGATGTTGGACCTCACATCAACTGAGACTTTTTCCCTTATAGTGGCCACTGAAATAGTATTCCCGCCATGTCGGTTGCTCTTGTAGCACTATGATGTTCAAGTCCTGATACCGAAGCATAAATTTGAACGGCTTTTTAACTACTAAATTAATGGGACTTTCATATCACATGGTAGATCCTCATTAATACTAAATAGGTTAATTATGACAAAAATATTACCATAAATAGTACAGCCATTAATAATTTAACACTTATAAAAGTATTACCATTTTTCATATAATCTTATGTATAAAGCTCACCTAAACACCATTTAGATTGCCCAGGAAACTGCATGCACAGTAGCCCAGGGTTTGTCCTGCCCTTGTTTTGCACATTTAAAGCTTGTGTCATGCTGATTTAGACCCTGTGAACTTGACCAGATGTGGTAGGCACAGCCCTCCCTTGGTGATTGCACAAGCTTTGGGGACTTTCCAGTTTAGAAAACAACTCGAATTTCTGTGTCTTTAAGTAAATGTTATGGCTCCAAGTTAGAATAGAGGATTTAATCCTGAATCTAGTCCAAGTCTAAATGTGTGAGTGATTTCAGGTATTAAAAAAATACTTTTTTACATGAATATCAGATATTGTCTGACACTAATATTTTACTGCTTCTTGGGCAAGGCCAAAGAAATATAGTTTCAGTTATTGGTTTTGCATCCACTTATTTCTTATTTTGTCATTGCCTTTGAAAAATTAATGGTGATTAATCCTTCATGCAATCACCATCTGTGCTCTATTAAAAACATAAACTGAAAGCTGAGAGGGTAACAAGGAAGGGCATGCCCTGTTCTCATACTCTTCCCTAAGATTCCTCTACTGTCTGCTACCATAGGATACAGGGTT
Source organism: Bucco capensis (assembly GCA_013396975.1). NCBI lineage: Eukaryota > Metazoa > Chordata > Aves > Piciformes > Bucconidae > Bucco > Bucco capensis. The sequence continues at coordinate 19,183 of VWZO01000535.1, read as the reverse complement.
TGGTGTACTTTGGACTACATAGTGCAGAGCTGCACAGCTGAAAAACATAAAATAAATATGGCTCTTACATGCAAAGAAAGAACTGAAGAACAAAACATATTTGGAAAGTGAGGGTCAGGGACCTTGTGTTACCTGAAATTAAATGAAAACAAGCCCAAAGAAAATCAGAAACTAATTTTCTTCCCAATTACACATATGACATAGAGATATTAATTACAGCAACATAGTTTTCCAGAATTGTATTCACACAAAATCAGCAATACTGGAGCTTGAGATAACACATGCACAAAATACATTAGCAATTCTAAGAGCTGAACCATGCTGACAGTTTATTTCCTCTTGACAACCATTCTGGGCTGAGGTGTGTAGCATTTGCCACAGCATTTCGTCGAGCAGCAGTGGCAGGCTTGGCACAACCAGCAATGAGCACCTCTGGAAATGTGAGTAAATAATGCCCTTTTTGTCTACTGCTGATGACAAAAGCGCCCAAAGAGCTTAGGTGGGAGTATGTCCTATATGCACTCGATAGGCATATATTGGCTTTAGGAAGGTGTACCAAGCCAAAGAATGATGGAGGTGATGACTAATGTCTGCCTATAGGTACCCAGTCACTACCTCTCTCTTTACCTCTCTTTGGAGGCAATAACATGGTGGCTCTACCTCCAGTGCAAGGAAGAGGTAAGGCTAGAGGCAGGTGTCCTCCTTATCCTCCTTAGTGCTACTCTCCCTGCTCCACAGCCTGCTGGAGCAGGGGACAAAAGATATGCTGTGGGGTGAGCTAGTCAAAAACCTAATTATTTTCATGATTTGACAGAAACTCAATATAATTTTCTGTAGAAAAATAACAAGTGCTCTAGCCAGGTAATATCTGTAGGTATATGTCACAGAAATAGGATAAAATTCCTGTAGGTATCTGATGTATCTTGGGCTGCATCAAAAGAAGCATGGCCAGCAGCTCGAGGGAGGTGATTCTACCCTTCTACTCCACTCTTGTGAGATCCCACCTGGAGGATTGTGTCCAGTTCTGGAGCGCCCATTACAAGAAAGATATGAACGTGCTGGAATGTGTCCAGAGAAATGCCACGAGGATGATCAGAGGGCTGGAGCACCTCTCCTATGAGGACAGGCTGAAAGAGTTGGGATTGTTCAGTCTGGAGAACAGAAGGCTCCAAGGAGACCATATTGTGGCCTTCCAGTATCTGAAGGGGACTGACAAGAAAGCTGGTGAGGGACTTTTTAGGATGCCAGGTAGTGATAGGACTAGGGGGAATGGATACAAGCTTGAGGAGGGTAGATTTAGATTGGACATTAGGAAGAAATTCTTCACCACAAAGGTGGTGAGACACTGGAACAGGTTGCCCAGAGAGGTGGTGAAAGCCTCATCCCTGGCAGTTTTTAAGGCNACCATATTGTGGCCTTCCAGTATCTGAAGGGGACTGACAAGAAAGCTGGTGAGGGACTTTTTAGGATGCCAGGTAGTGATAGGACTAGGGGGAATGGATACAAGCTTGAGGAGGGTAGATTTAGATTGGACATTAGGAAGAAATTCTTCACCACAAAGGTGGTGAGACACTGGAACAGGTTGCCCAGAGAGGTGGTGAAAGCCTCATCCCTGGCAGTTTTTAAGGCCAGATTGGATGAGGCTCTGAGCAACCTGATCTAGTGGGAGGTGTCCCTGCCCAAGGCAGGGGTTTTGGAACTAGATGATCTTTAAAGTCCCTTCCAACCCTGACAATTCTATGATTCTATGGCAAGAAGTTTAGATGAACGGCACCTGTTCCTCCTAACGAGTCTGAATAAAGATCCTTGGATATCAAACAGAAAGGGAATTCTGAAATAGTGTCCAACAGTCTCAAAATGAAGGACATTGTGTACCTCACTATCAGGCAGTCGAGCTGTGATAAGAGATTTTTATTTCACAATGTGCTGAGCATGTCTGAAAATCAAGCGCATTCATGGTGCTTCAGGAAGTGTGGTAAGAATCAGATGACCCTAAAGTCAACCTAACCATAACTCATCAAAATTTCACCTTTTTAACCTAGCTCTTACATACCTTATACATCTACCAGCAGCAGTACTCATAGTGAGAGGAAAAAAAAACTAAAATACAACAGGATAATTTTCCTGCTTTGCTTTACTAGACTCATAAAGTAATAGTAATATTTTACTGTTCTCAGATAAAAAACCTAAGGCTTTCTGTAACAAAGACAACTGGCTTTTCAAATTACAGATTTTACACTAATTAATATGAAATTATTATGTTGTGGTAAAACGTGATATGCAATTTGTAGTAAAAAAGATTATTTAAAGGATACTAACAATAACATTAGCAATATGTCACAGCTTTTTACATTATTCTAAAACTGTTATTTTAGCTGTTTTGTTTATGATTAAAGTAAGTCTACTGAGACAGAAAGATAGAATGTGACTGCAGTTACACTCTTCTCATTTGTGCAGGTACATTAATTCATTATTGCGGTTATTGGTGACCGATGAGTTTGTAGCACTGCCTGTTTGCTTTCAATAAAGGAGCATTGGAACATTTTGTTTAAGCATCCTATATACATAAATAATTATTCAAATGCTTAGATACAGAGTCTAAGGAAGGCAAGTAATATTTTAAAGCTAAAAAATCTAAACTGGTCTGTAACTTTGATATCACTGTAGCAAAATCTCCAGTGAAATATACAACTATGTATATATGTATTTATGGCTAGGCTTCACGAATGAAGATCCAAGGAGGGCTCCATCCACGCTCCTCATCAGCACCTTTTACAAGTGCTCTGATAAAAAGAGGATAGCGGATAGCACCCTTGAGCCTGTGCAATGGATTTTTTTTAGGTGAGACACAGCATGCGCAGAGCTGGACCCACCCTTTAGTCCTAAGGTTCATCTGCCAGGGCCTAGCAAGTTTGGACATTGGCAGTGAAGTCCTTAGGACATAGTTTTAATTAGAGTGTCCTTCTCTTAGATGGAAGGCCTTCCAGGGCTAAACGACCTCCGTCTACCCGGGTTTGGAATCAGAGTTGTCCCTCTCCTAGGATGACTGCCAGAAGGCTAATGAGCACATCCTACCCATACAAGGGTTTCACTCCCCACACTTTATCGTGGGCAATGAGTTTAATGCTCCCTCTGCTGTTGGCACAGTTATCACACCAGGGGCCACAGAAGACCCCAAGTGATTTTCAGACTGTGCCTAGTATACAACCACAGTGTAAGAAAAATAGTAGAATTAGCTCTCATTTTTGAGTGTATGATAGAAAAAAATAAAAATAAAATGAAAAAGAGTGTCCACCTGCATTACAAGGGCATATCCAAGTACTTAAGAGTATTTCTATTAAATCTTTTTTTCCAAAATCTCAAATGTAGCCCCCCCTTTTTTTTTTTTTGCAGCTGGGGTCCAAAGCAGGAATAGAAGACAGAGTTTGGGAGCAAGTACCTAAGATGTTCCCTTTATCACAGTGCAAAATAGGACTTGGAAACAAATGTTTCAAACACCACAAATAGAAAAAGGGTTCTATTATAAAAAAATCTAGGTTACATTACATTTCTCATTTTGAAATTTTTTATAGGAGTGTTCTTGTGATTATCAAATTACCTGTTTTGAGTATTGATAAAATGAACAAGAAGGATCAAAAAGATCTTTCATTTTGTACTTTTGGTTTTGTTCTGTAACTTTGTTAAAGTTCTATAAGAAAATTAGGTCTTCCCAAAATATCCTGAATAATTTTTGAAGTTAATTGTACATTTACATCATTATTTGTTTTTCTTTTAGTTTTGATTTGAATTCTCTTTTTGTAGTTTATTTTGCTTCGCTTTCTTTCTCTTCTGCGTTAGACTTGACTTTTATATCTCAAATATTCATCAAGGTAGGAAAACAGCTTCTCAAGTTTACTTGTTATTAAAAACATTTGTCCCTCCTTTTATTTCAGGGTGCGCAAAAAAAGTGGGAAATAAACCTGTAAAAAAGAGACAATTATCCCCATTATTTTCTTATTAAATCCTAAAAATATATAGTGTAAGAAGAGTATCTGTGCTTAGACCAGATTTTTTTAGCCATTTTCTTACCATTTCATAAGTTAGTGCCAACAGTTCTGAGGAAAATGCTGCTGCAGATGAATTTTGCAGCACAGGATCAACAAAAACAGATCATAACTATAAACATACGCACTGTTTACCTGTGTACACTTTCTGAAGTTGGTGTAGAAAGGTTATTTTCTGCAATGGACCCTGTTCTGGACAGCAGGAACTTGTTCAACTCAGCAAAATAGGGAAAGTGCTCGGCTACTAAGCAAGAGTAAAGAATGAAGTCATCCTGCCTGGACATTATTTATTTTCACAACTTCATTTAGCCTCTTTATTTCAATAATTATTTTTCCAATAATATGCTTATGTCCTAATAAATCAACCTTTAATAATTAGCATTATTTTTGTGGGTTTGCTGGCTCACTTTAAAAAAAAAGAAAAGGACCTCAGGATCAGAGCTGACTCTTGGTCCCTTTAATCAAACAGACAATAAGCTGAGTCCACCTCCAGGGACACAGATATATACCAAAGAGGGACTCATGGTTTATTTACAACGAAAGTGGAAATGAATGGAATATGCTACCTAGGCAACAGAACAGCTACAGAAATGGTAAACAGTACAGAAACTGGCCAACAGGGATTGAGTCTGGTGGTAATGTCAGATAAAGAAACAAAGACTTCCCCTGTAGCAGAGAGGGAATAAAACAGAATATTCCAGAACTCATCAAACATTTTCAAAACAAATCCCAGCTGATTTTAAAGGTGTAAAACTTACTTCACACACTGTTGTACAGCTTGGTCTGTAGTAATGTGAGGCAACTTTCAAAGGACGTCCTTCCCTCTATTTGTTTTAATAACTTCATAGTCCTTTCAGGATGCCCACGAATGTTAGACACAGCTTCTAATACTGAGGGCAGGCACAGTCTGAAAATCACTTGGGGTCTCCTGTGGCCCCTGGTGTGATAACTGTGCCAACAGCAGAGGGAGCATTAAACTCATTGCCCACAGGAAAGTGCGGGGAGTGAAACCCATGTTCCTATAATCCTTGTATGGGTAGGATGTGCTCATTAGCCTTCTGGCAGTCATCCTAGGAGAGGGACAACTCTGATTCCAAACCCGGGCAGATGGAGCTCGTTTAGCCCTGTAAGGCCTTCCATCTAAGAGGTTAAACCTCCGTCCTAAAGACTTCACTGCCAATGTCCAAGCTTGCTAAGCCCTAGCAGATGAACCTTAGGACTAAAGGGTGGGTCCAGCTCTGTGCATGCTGTGTCTCACCTAAAAAAAATCCATTGCGCAGGCTCGAGGGTGCTATCCGCTATCCTCTTTTTATCAGTGTGCTTGGAAAAGGTGCTGATGAGGAGGTAGCGTGGGTGGAGCCCTCCCTGGATCTTCGTTCGCGAAGCCTAGCCACAACGACGATGACGAATACTGAGGGAGGGCTGTGCAGAAATAGCATAACCAAAGTAATTATTTTTAAACTATGTTCCCATTAAAGTCAATGTCAAAGTTTCCAGCGAATTTAGTAAGGTGAGTGTATTGGTATTTTAAGGCCAAATTCAAAGTCACTAAGCTCTGGAGAAGCCTTACATTTAGGAAGGTTGTCTTTACCAATATTGGCTTAGGCCATGACTGAGAAGAGTTTCCTTTCTGTAATACACTTCTGTAGTGTCAGGAAGGGTTAATACTGCTTTCAACTTCTGAATATTTCCTAGTTTTATACCTTTCAAATGAGTTCAAAACAACAGTTCTATAACAACAACAAAACATGTCATTATGGGGGAAAAAAGGAGTTTCTATGACTAAGAACTGAAAAGATTTCATACTTCAAGTCACTTGCACGTATAATGAGACTAGGGAAAATAAAAAGGTAAACCTTATTTTATCTTGGCATTGAAGCTAGAGAACTATTTGAATAGAGGAACTATGACATATTCAGTGTCATCTGTTTATGTCTATGTAGTAATCTAAGGGGCTTGTCAGTGCTGTGTCAAGACTGTATGTGTGTGTTCGTGGGGGTGTGTGGGAGATGTGTGGATATATACAATAAAAACGGTAAGTGGAACAAAAGAAGAGAATCAAAGGGTTTCAGATGCGTAACATGGAGAGCGTGATTGACAAGAATAAGATAAACAAAGGACAGAAAAATCAAATTGACATCATTTTTCTATTTAACACATTAAGAAATAGCCCATTTTCCTAAGAATGAGATTGTATAAATGGAAATAGATAAAAACATCCTGTCAGTTGGTGACATAGCTACGTAAGTTAAGACTTTATGAATTTTAATAAGTCTGTTAGCCCTGTACAAATTCATTCTGAGATAGTGACAAACCTTCTGAAAGGAAATAAGATGACATTTTTTTATACTGATTGTATTGCTTAGAATTAGATATATGCTAACACTGTCTTTGGCCCCCACAGAACCCCACTCAAAACAAACAAATCTGGCATTATCCTGCATATAAACAATATTCATTATTAGCAGGTAGGTAGAGATTACAAATGACTCTTTCATCCTTGATGTCCACTTATTGTACTTGTTAGATTAGAGAGACTATTTTGAGGTGGTGGTACAATGAGGAAAGCGAGAAACTCTCAGCCACACTGAGTTCTTCAGCTCCTTTTTTTGCTATAGCAGTATGGAAGCAAAATTAGTTCTGTGTCAGCTCTCTTAATGTAAATCATACTATAAGAAAGAAAATGTTGTTATAATGTAACCCTTGGGAACAGAGAAGGTCAGAAATGAGGCAAGAAAAAATCCTAACAAGTATGTGACAAGCAAAGTTTGAAACCTTGTGCAATCTAAATCTGCACTCCCTGATAAATAACTCCTTCTGTACTGTGTCATCCTTGGAGAAACCCATCGAACCTGATTCAGCACTCAGCAAGGACATTTAGCTACCAATTACTTTTTTCTTTCCTATGTCTCTCTTTTCTGAGAGAGGACTGGGGTTGGGGGAGGTAAGATGAGAGCAAAATCATGAAGATCTACCTTTTTTTTTTTTCTGATTTTTTATTTGGGTTCTCTTTATCTACTCCAACATGAACGTGAACATAAACATAACTAAATGAATATTCCCAACTATATGCAAGAATTGTTCCTAAAAATATAGTTGCTTAAATATCTATTTAACCATTTATCAGTGCTATATATCTTTTGTAAAGTTCTGACCTTACTAGGAAACTTGTATTCAAGGACATGTACAGGACAAAGCATACAGAATGAAGTGATTGTAAATTCATTATTCATTTCTAGTCGTTACTGATGACCTTATGTATAACTTCTGAGTGACAGAGCATAGCACAGCCATGAATGATTGTTGTGAGGTCATTAATCATGGGCAGAAATTAGCTCATCATCTACATGTGCCTCATTGCAAATTTTATTTAGTATAACCATGCTGTTTCAATATTTAGGATTTTAAATTTCAGTATTTTTCTAAATTTAAGTCTACTGCTTTGGGCAATGTTGGATAGAAAAATATATCTAGAAAGTTTTCCTCTAAACATGCGCTTTTTATCCAGAACTCTTACACATCAGAGTATTGTTGGTCTTCACATTCTGGGAAAGGACAGATTATTCCTATAGGAAGCTATATTTATGTTCATAGGAGCTGTGTTATTGAATTTTCAATAAGGACAGTGGCTCTGAATTTAAGACTAATCCACACTAGATTGAAAGTAGCACTTAGAAACAAGTTTATGAAAAAAGACCTCCTTTTTAATTTCCGTAGGAACAATTACTGAAGAATTAAAAATAATTCATAGAATAATAGAATCATAGAATCATTTGGGTTGGAAGGGACCTCTGGAGGTCATCTAGTCTAACCCCCCTGCACTGGGCAGGGACATCCCCATCTAGATCAGGCTGCCCAAAGCCCTGTCAAGCCTCACCTTGAATGCCTCCAGGGATGGGGCCTCAACCACCTCCCTGGGCAACCTGTTCCCGTATTCCACCACCCTTGTGGTGAGGAACTTTTTCCTAATATCCAGTCTAAATCAACTCATCTCCAATTTAAAACCATTGTCCCTTGTCCTTTCACTACAGGCCTTTGTAAACAGGCCCTTCTCCAGCCTTCTTGTAAGTTCCTTT